>JAHRHZ010000098.1:21699155-21709798 GCA_024137785.1 Ginglymostoma cirratum
CAAGCATGGGGCTGGATGAACACAGCAGGTCAAGCAGCATCATAGGAACAAGCATGGGGCTGGATGATCATTTCTGATGAAGAGTCTAGGCCCGAAATGTCAAGTTTTCCTGCTCCTATGATGCTGCTTGACCTGCTGTGTTCATCCAGCCCCATGCTTGTTATTTCCAATTAATAAGTTATCAGTCTCTTTGGAAACTGTAACAAAAGCCTTAATATTAAAGATACGATTGAGTAACTAGCTATTAAAGACAAAATTAGCCCATTTTGGATGAAAATCCATACCAAAGGTACAATACTCAGAGATAAAAGGTACTGCAGATGCTGCAGAATCCGAGATAACAAGGCGTGGAGCTGGATGAACACAGCAGGCCAAAAAGCATCATAGGAGCAGGAAAGCTTGACGTTTCGGGCCTAGACCCTTCATCAGAAAAAGATCAGAAAACAATACTCAACTGGCCGATTTCTTTCATCAATTCTTGAAACACATTTGTAATCACCCAATATCTAATAATATTGGGCCAAATTATCAAATTACTATTTATGCAAGTTAAAAGAAATTTGAACTGTCAATAAGTGACTGGCTGACCATAAATCACTCTTCTTAAAAAAAGTCATTTACAATAACTGCTCGTTACACGACTAAAGTAACGCAACGTTTTGCAACAAAACACTACAACTGGAAAAAATGTAAACAATTAGCATTTCTCAGGCATTTGGAAGAGTTGCGCTTTGAGGAGCGGACCCAAATGAAAACAGATAAACTCGGTCATATCACTTGTAAATACATCTCATTGTGCCTTCGGGGTTATTTTGCATTTAAATATCTTGGCGCAAATTCACGGGGTGGGGGACCGTTGCTGTAGATTGTGCTGAAAGATTAACGCATTGAAGAAAAGTGTTTTATGCATCCATAGCCGGACACAATGCGGCACTTACTAATATTAAGCTTCCTTCTAAGCTGTCCTGGTTATGTTTTGGAAAGGCGCGCAGCCCCTCGTTACCTTGGCTGGGGCTGTCAGACCCGCTGCCAAGCGCCAACACGGTGCCCTGCAGCCGGTAGCTGCTGCCCGACTTGAAGCCGAACTCTGCGGACCAACCCGTTCGAGAATCCATAAGAAAAACATCCACCGACGCCACCTTCTCGGCTGCCACCGCGCACCAGCGGAAGAAATAGCCGGCCAAGAGAGAATAAAAACCAAGACGCTGCCAACAAGCCGCTAATGCCACCATCTTCAACCCGTCCTCCCCCCTGCGTCGCTCCATCAGCGGGGACGCCTTCCGGGTCACTGGGTCGTTCTCGCTCGTTACTGGGGTAACCTGGTTAGGCCTAGTGTCCTGGTAAGAGCCTGCGCTTTGTATGGTGAGAACGGCGTTTTGAAAAATTATTGTTCCACCTTAAATGTTAATTTTTCTTTGTCAAACTTTAGCGCTGCATCTGATGAATACGGTTCCGTCCCGTTTGATTTTACTGATCGGATATGAAGATTCCCCAGGCAAGTCTGCTCATTTACAGGAGAGCGTGGTCTTTGAGTGTGTAGTTACTATAGTTTCTTTCACCTAAATGCATATTCATCTATATCTTTGTGAGGAAGAAATAATATCAACAGAACCCAAGCTGAAGACCGCAATTTTAAAAAATAGAATAACCACTGCGTAAGGTGACAAAATAATTGAAGCCACTCTGTTTTAAGTGAGAGAATAACGTCACAGCTCTATGGGACATGACATCTGAAGCCACTTTTTTGTTGTAATAAATTCCTGTCGTCCTCTTTGGCTGGGCAATAAGTACCGACTCATCTAGTAAAAGCCGAACAGTTACTACGTTTTGGTTGAATTCGTTCTAGCTCTGAGTTCTGCAAGTCCAAGTAAAAACAAATAAAAACAGCCTTGGCGTAATTGATAATGACAAAGAGCGATCGAATTACCAGAATGTTCTTTTAAACCAGTCTGTGTAACTTTGTATTGATAATCATCATTATTCGCGTTTTCAATGGGTTGATTCTGGATAAACGCACAACTGGTGCAAACATAACCCGATGAAAGCATGGAATCTAGTATAGGAAATCTATTCCAATTTGTCCCCACTAAACGGAACTCCTCACAGTACTTTTGTAAAAACTTGAAAAATTAATTTCAGTTATGCTTTTGCATTTTAAAAATGTATTCTCAATTATTTGTTTGTGTATGTGATTTTAATACTACAATTATTTTGGTTTCATTTAACTTTTGATCACAAAATGAATGTTTCAGTGATACCGCTAATAAAGTTCAGCTTCTTAAAAAATCCGCCTGTGTCTCCTTTCCCCATGTTAGTTTGCATTTACCTAATGCAAAATAGTAACAGCTCAGCTTCAAATCAGACAGGTAATCTGATTTATGCATGTTTCTAAAACTACAGACAACTATTTTTAAATTACATGCTTTCATGTGTATTTTAATGGTAATTGCACTGTGAAACTAAATCATTTTACAGGTTTGTCTTAATGTTGAAAGGAATTATGTAATCTGAAGTATATTTTATTGTCAGTATAATGTATCCACTTGTTTCTATTGCATCATTTTATGAATAAAGGTTACTTGTCACATTACTTCAATATGCAAATTTTCCAACAACTGTAATTTATAGTACTGCTGTAAAAATAATCTTCCCTTCCAATCTTCTGTGTTATCAGATTGCACTTCCAACATTCAGTCTTAGATGAGTCACAACTTCTTCCAGCCAATCATTGTAAACATTGAAGCCATCATCTTCAATTCCTGCCACAGATTGCACATCACAAATTGTCCTCGCTTAGTCCAAACTGAGCAAGATTCTTCACAGTCTCAATGTTTTATTCAGTCTGAGTGTTCAGCTCCATATCTTCATCTCAAAGGGTGCCTTCTAAATTTATAACATTGCTCAATTTTAAAGTTCCTCATTCTTAATTTTTACAAAATTCTTGAGACACAATTCACAGCTGTCATAGTTATCCTGCTGTAGTGTTGCCTAATAAACCTGCCTGTTACTATATGTGATGAATAAACCACTGACATAGTGAATTGATGCAGACATACTATTAAGTTGTGCTAAAGTTGCAGCAGGGAGTATGAAATGTGTCACTTACCAGACCACCATTAGTTGTCCATCCCTAATTGAGCATGGAAGAATCAACCCTGTTACTTTAGTCGGAAATTACATATCAATCAGAAGTCATTTATGTTTATCAAAATTACTCTTTGGTTGAGTTCGAAGCGACTTGAAGCATGAAGGCCAATTACTCAATTAATGAAATAAGGAAATCAGTCCATACTGCATTGCCTTCGCTCTTTCTGCTCAGTTTGGATTCCTATAAATGATGATAATTTAGATCAGTGGGACCACAGTGAAAGCAAAGCCAATCTTCTGAAGAATAGCGGTCTGGTTACTGTTGAAATTTTTTTAGGGAACTTGAGAGAACTTGGTTTAGTTTAGTTGATGGTTGGCAGTTTTAATAAAACAATTAAGGTGTGAGAATGATTAACATACTGCATAGCTCTCAATGAGGATTGAAAGGAAAAATTTTGGTGTTACAACATGATGCAAATATGTTCAACTATCTTATGAATAGACCTGTTGAAATGACTGAAAGGAATAAGGAGCCTTTGGTGCAAAAGAAATTATTAAATGTGTGGACAGATTTTGTGGAAATGTTAGGTAATTTAATGTAAATAAGACAAAGATCAGAATGCAGAAGCTAGTAAGTAGAGATTTTACAATTATTTTCACTCTCAAGCTTTGCAGTTTATCAATTCTGATAAAACAGAGGTGATTCACTTTTGAAATTTGTATTTTCCAAAATAAACTAGAGCACACTGTCAGAAACAGCATATTTCTATTGGGTTGGAAGAAGAGTCAGTCTAGACTCAAAACATTAACTCTGTTTTCCTATGCATAGATGCTGCCAGACCTGCTGAGTTTCTCTAGCATTTTCTGTTTTTCCTTCTGTTCTGTTAGTATGTCACCACCTTTTTGAGAAGTTATACAACAGTTTGTGTTGTGGATACATTGTTAAGGCTTTTCTCAATCTGTTTACCTGACTCTAGCAGTGAATACATTGATTACTGATGGTTTAAAACGCCAAATCAATTATCAAAATATTGCATATTTGATTATGTCGATGTATATTTTGTATAATCTAGAAAATATGGTGACCCGATTTCCACAAATTTGGCTAGCATCAAAATTCTGTTGAACAACATTGGCTTATCAGGACTGACTGATATGATGGAAAATAAAGGCTGATGCATCTTTTGATCTCTCTTGGTACATCTCCCTTATAGTATGGTGAGAATTGTGGCAATGAATGCACATCTTACAACTCTAAACTACAGCATGCTGAAACCCAAAAGCTTTATGCTGTTTCATCCAACCATTGTTTACCATAATTGATGTAAGAAACAGGCATGTACTCAAGCTAAGGAATTAATAATAAATATATGAAAATTCTGAGGTTTGGCTTTTTTTTATATTTTCAATGCATGCCATATATACCTGCAGTTCTTAAGATTGCTATTGTCTCCTCTTTATATCAAAGCAGGTAATGTAATATTGGAAATTTTTCGAAACTCAAGGGACATTAAATCTGCAGAACTGTTGACAAGGAACAACACAATGATTTTTTTAAAATTACAGTGAAGTAGTAATGCTGAAAATCTTGGGCATCAGCACTTTTAAAACATTATTCATTTATGGTTCACTGAGGACTCATCAGAATAGTTATTTAATTTTTAATTGGTGAATAGGTATTGATTGCATTGATTTATAAACAGGTTTCAATAAAGGTGAGTTATTTTTACAGCTTGGTAGAGTTTAATTTTGATTTATGAAGATAAATATGACAGCCATTTTCAATAATACAGCAATCATTCATTACCCTGGCATACCACAAAGTCTTGCAAATGAGATAAATACCACAAAAGTTGTGTTGTAAAGCTGACCGGGACAGTAGGAAAAACTCCCTTTGCTCCTCTTTTAGTGCATGTGATCTTTTAGATCCACCTGAGAGTGTACGTAGGTCCTCAGTGTGACTTTGCACCCAAAAGACGGTGAAGCTCCGATAATGCAACTCTCTTTCCTCACGAGTGGATTGGAGCTTAAATACAAAATTCTGAGAATGTTACACAGCAAAGACTGGATCAACCCTAAAAGTTCACTGCATTTTTATGCTTTGTATCAAAAGGGGCACTGGGGAAGATACAGGATCACAAAAACTCACTTAGCTGGGATATAGTATACAAGTATGTGATCCAGATGGAGATGGAGCACACAAGGATGCAAATTTTTTGTGGATTACTTATTAGTCGATGGAACAAAGTTAGATTTTCTGAAACTGAAATAAATCAGAAACAAAAACAGAAATTGCTGGAAAAGTTCTGCAGGTCTGGCAGCATCTGTGGAGAGAAATCAAAGTTAACATTTCGGGTCGAGTGACCCTTCCTCAGAGGCCCAAATTCTGAGGAAGGGTCACTTGACTGGAAAGGTTAACTCTGATTTCTGTCCATAAATGCCAGATCCACTGAGCTTTTCCAGCAGTTTCTGTTTTTGTTCTATTTTTTGGATATTCGTTTTGTATGTTTACTTATTTTGGGAAATGGATGAGTGGGACAATGCAGGAACGTTAGGTTACCTATACTTTATAAGAAAGTGGAAAATATGGGAAGATGATGTCGGAGGGTATTTGAATAGTTGAACCTAGAGATAAAAAAGGCAAAGATGATATTTTCAGTGGAAGTGGCTGGGCTGAGGTGATGTGAGGTAGGCAGTGTAATGGTGGTGAAAATAAACAGTTCTTGTGTTGGAGAGCTTTTTAGATATACAACCTCGGGTT
Organism: Ginglymostoma cirratum; assembly: GCA_024137785.1. Taxonomy (NCBI): domain Eukaryota; kingdom Metazoa; phylum Chordata; class Chondrichthyes; order Orectolobiformes; family Ginglymostomatidae; genus Ginglymostoma; species Ginglymostoma cirratum. The sequence goes on from JAHRHZ010000098.1 coordinate 21,705,004, forward strand.
ATGGTGAATAGAATATTGAGATTGTTATCCATCCAGATCGCTCCAAAAGCTTGTGATTTCAAATAAACCTATTGGACTGTAACCAGCTGTCATGTGACTTCTGACTTTGTCCACCGCAGTCCAATACCGGCAGCTGCACATCCTGAAACTGGAAGAGGTTTAGAGTTGGTGACAAAGGTACTGAGTTTATGGCATCTACTGACGACAATGCTTTCAGTCTTCCTGACGTTGAGCTGTTGGAAAATTGTACTCCATCCAAGACTGGTATTAGTGAACCAGATGGGGTTTTCCTGACAATCAGTAATGGTTTCATGGTCATCGTCAGACACTGAATTCTAGGTTATTATTGAGTTCAAATTCCACCATCTACCATGATGAGATTCGAACCAAGATCCCCAGAATATTAGCTGGGTGTCTGAATTAATAGTCTAGCGATAATACTACTAGGCCGTCGCCTACCCTTAAAATGGGAAGCTTTGATTTACCACCAGAGGGTACAATTGTAGTTTTAAAATCAGCTTCTTTTAAATGACATGGCACCGTTAATGTTTTGGAACAAAGCCCATTTTCCCTATAAACGGGATTTTCGTGGATACATTGTAATGTACTGCATAAATGTCAGACCAGCAGAGGGAGGGATGGTATAACGGAGGTTTTGCCATGCGTCAGGGGCGAGGCGGAGCGTAGCAACATTAACCAGAAAACCAGTTGTCAGATGAGCTGCAGAAGCTGCAATGAGCGGACGAGTCGGAGACCTGAGCCCTAAACAGGCAGAAACTCTCACCAAGGTACGGGAGAGGAGAGGGTGCTGCGACTGGGCGAGGAATCACAAGCACACCGGTCAGGTGTACAACAGGTTTTTATGGTGCATAGATGTCCGAATAACAGATCTTCTTAACACTTCGCTAGGGAAGGTCTGCTTATTTTGACCATGAACATTGGCCGTTCGTTCCTCCGTGCTAAATTAGGAAGATCCTCGCGGTGCAAACATTAATCTCGATTTTGCGCGATAGGCCTGGTCAGGCAGTAAGTGGGAGTCGATTCTGGAAATAGCTTGAAGCGCGGGAGTTTCAGGATTAAGAAGGTTTCACCTCCATCAATCAATAGAAGCGAGTCGCTTGGTTCAGGTGTGTTTGTATTCAACTAAAGAAACATTGGAAATGTGAAAAGGGGAAGGAGGAAAGGTTATTGCAGGTCATCCCAGAAACGGGGGGCGCAATGTTTGCGCTCAGCCTGCTGTTGATAACCTTTGAGATGGCATTGCTATTGTAGTGGACAGGGACAAGTAGACTTACGAGTGAGACTGGGTTAGGAGCCATCAGTGGAGCTCGCCGGCTCCAGCTTTCAAATGCAGCTTTTCACAAGTGGTAGGCCACTGTCAATGTTGCGATGGGGAAGTACCATCTCAGACGACATTGTGTTCTGATCTTCTGAGGGAATGTCTGTTGTGACTTTACTGTACAACATATGGAAGTAAGTGATAATAAACGGAAGGTGTCACAATTTGAATTAATGTGACTGCAGTAATTGAAAATGGAACATCTTGTTCTTAGAATCAGTGTAGAGTCATACTGCACCAAAACAGATCCTTCAGTCCCCAACCAGTCCATTCCAACCATAATCCCAAACTGAACTAGTGCAACCTGCCTGATTTTGGCCCATATCTCTCCAAACATTTCTTACTCGTACTTATCTAAATATCTTTTAAACGTTGTAACTGTGCCCACGTCCACCATTTCCTCTGGCAGTGCATTCCATACGTGCACCACTCTCTGTGTAAAAAAATTGCCCCCATGTCTTTTTTAAAACTTCCTCTTATCACCTTAAAAATATGCCCACTAGTCTTGAAAATCCCAACTCTAGGAAAAAGACACCTGTCATTCATCTTAATTTATGCTCTTCGTGATTTTTTAAACCTATGTAAGGTCACCCCTCAACCTGTTGCTGCTGCTTTTAGCAGTTCTTGGTTATATCATTGTGTGAAGTCATCAAATGGAACATCAGACTCTTTCTTACAGGGCAAGTGGAATAGTTAGAGAATAATTACCGTCTTTACACCACTTTCCCCCTTATCATAGAGTCTGCTCGGGTGGCTTTCAAAGATGTATTGGTAAAAGCTTGGAGAAAACTATTGATAGGAAAGCTACCAGATGAATGACCTCCTGTGCTGTAAACATCTATGAGTTTGTGAGCACTATTACAGGGAACCACAGTTTTCTGGAAAAACACACCATAATAGACTCACATTTACAGTGCGTGCGAGTGCTGTATTCCAGGGGATGATGGCAAGTGACCTCGTGTGTTTTTTTTACACCAGAACTTCCCGGGGACCCTGTACACTTCTCCCCAGTGAACCTTGGCAAAACACTGAATATTCTGCTTTCAAAATTTCACTTCAATTATAAAATTAACAATTTAAGAGAAGATCAGGAAATATTCAAAACCTGTGGAGAGGGAACAGAGTTAACATTTCTGATTTATGGCCTTTAACCAGAACTGAAAAAGTTACAGATGTATACGGTTTTCAGCAGGTAGAGAAGCTGAGAAGATGGGGAGGCAAGGGAAAAGAACAAAAGAGAAGGTCTATGAAAGGGTGGAAGATTAATTAGCACAAGGTATAGCAATAGGACAGGGAAAGTAATAAAATATGGATTTAGTATAGGTATAAATAGCATTAACAGAACCATCAGCATATTTAAAAATCAAAAAACAAAAGGACAGGTTAAAATCTGAAGTTGTTTAACTGAATGTATAATTCCAGAAGGCTGTAAAATGCCTACTCATGCTTGCAGACTGAACGGAGGTATTTCTCGAAATGGTTATCAAAGCTGAGTTTGGTCTCCCTGATGCAGAGGTGACCACATCATAAGCAGCGAATACAGCATACTGAATGGAAAGGTATATATGTAAATTGCCATTTCGCCTACAGGGAGTGTTTGGGGCCTTGAATAATGAGGAAGGATGAGGTAAAATGACAGGTGTACTTGTATGGTGAGTTGCTGTTGGAAAGGAAGGGTGTTGTGGATGACTGAAGAGTGGATTAAGATATCATGGAAGCCACAGTGCTTTCAGATTACTGTTAAGGGAGGAAAAGGGAGGTTAAGATGAATTTGTTGATGGCATCATGCTGGAGCAGATGGAAGGGGTAGCGGATAGTCAGTTGCATGTAGAAAGCGGTTAGGCAGGAGGTGACGACAAGGGGAATCTTCGTTCGCAGACGGAAGAGAAAAGGTGAAAGTATGTGTGGAAAATGGACCCAACATGTTTGAAGGCCCTACCCACAATGGTGATTAATGAAACAAAAATCCTAAAAGCAAAAGTAAAATACTGCAGATGCTAAAAAGCTGAAATTGCTGGAAATGTTTGTCCGGTCTGAAAGTATCTGTGAGGGATAAAAGACATTTCAGGTTAATGACATCTCATCAGCTTGGATAGTGGAAGCCCTGGTGTGAAACTTGACAATGTCAGAATAGATATGATGGAAATGGAGAAACTGGGAAAATGGAGTGAAGCCCTAACTGGAAGCAGGGTGTGAGGTAGTCATGGACAGTCACTTTATATTAGATATTGTCATTAGCCTATTCTAAGAAAAAGAATGCCCTTGTATTTCCTCCATTCTCACCATTTAAGGTCCTGAAGATCCCTTACAAATATAAGTGATATACCTTTATTCCTGTTAGTTTGCATGTTGTTCACAGTGCAGTCACCCCTGCTCTGGAGAGATCAAACTCATATTGGATGACCGCTTCAAGCAACATCTCTGACTAGTCTGACTAGCATGATTATACACTTCCAGCATTCTGGATTGAGCTTTCAGTTCAGCAATTGCAGATTAAAATCTCTGCTATCCATCCCATCCCAATCTAGTTTTGGTTTTGGACATCATCTGCTGTTGCCATTTACACTTCCTCTAGACCTGCCATGTTTCTTGTCCTATTTCTCACCCTCTTTGTCTTACACCATCACCCCTTTTTCATTTTACCTGTCCTGCTTTCTACTCTATCAAAATACTTTGTCTTTGGCTCATTTCTCTCCTCCTTTCTTACTCTGCCTCTGCACTTGCTGAAAACCTGTCACATCCCTAACCTTTTCCAGTTCTGACGAAAAGTCCATCAACCTAAAATGGCCACTTTATTTTTCCCTGTGTAGAAGCTGCCAAACCTGCTGAGTATCTCCAGTATTTTCTTATTTCAAATTTCCAACATTTGTAGTATTACGTTGCTTTTGTATCAATCTCTAATTTACTAGATTGACCCTGCTTCAATTCTCCTTGTCACTTATAGCCAACATACCTTTGGTGACCCAGGAGTGCCATGAAGGATTCATCAGCTGTTCAATTTGCAGTGTTGAATTAAAAATAATTTCAGACACACATATCTTTGAATTCCTAAAGTGTAACAGATCAGCGGTAATGCAAGCAAGAAAACATAGCATTCATACCATAGCAATAGAACAAAGAACAAAGAAAACTTACAGCCCAGGAACAGGCCCTTCGGCCCTCCAAGCCTGCGCCGATCCAAATCCACTGTCTAAACCTATCGCCCAATTCCTAAGGATCTGTATCCCTCTGCTCCCCACCTACTCATGCATCTGTCCAGACGCACCTTAAATGAATCTACCATGCCTGCCTCTACTACCTCTGCTGGCAACACGTTCCAGGCACCTACCACCCTCTGTGTAAAGTACTTTCTGCGTGTATCCCCCTTAAACTTTTCTCCTCTCACCTTGAACGCGTGACCCCTCGTTATTGAATCCCTCACCCTGGGAAAAAGCTTATCTCTATCAACCCTGTCTA
>JAHRHZ010000098.1:21724798-21823995 GCA_024137785.1 Ginglymostoma cirratum
TCTCCAGCATCTGCAGTACCTTTTATCTCTGATACAGTCAGGGCCTAATTGAGCTCCTCCCCCAGTCCCCAGTTGCTTATCTAAAAATCAAAGTCTACATTACAACTTTCTGACACTTTGCAACACACTTGTCAAACATCTTTTGGATTGCTTAATTACTCAAGGGGAGATCCAGTTTTGAAATCATTCACCAGGCAAAGTTGTAGAGACAGAAGCCCAAGTTTACACTGGATCTGTTTACTGCTTCTTCAATGCGTATGCATCCTTTTTGAACAGTTTGGGACATCTAAAAAGACGGATACTTTTACATGTGAAATATGTTACAGCTATAAGGAGAGACTGGACAAACTAGGGTTGTTTTCTCTGGAGGGGTGGAGGCTGAGGGGAGACCTGGTAGCAGATTATAAAATTATGACAGGCATAGATAGGGTTGACAATCAGAATCTTTTTTCCCCAGAGTTGAAATGTCTAAAACCAAAGGGCATGCATTTAAGGTAAGAGGGGGAAAGTTCAAAGGAAACATGAGGGGCAAGTCTTTTTACACACAATGTGGTAGGTGCCTGTAATGCGCTGCCAGATGTAGTGGCGGAGGCAGATACAATACAGGAGTTATGCACATAAATAAGCAAGAAATGGAGGGATGTGGCCCATGGGCAGGTAGAAGGGATTAGTTTAATTTGGCACGATGTTTGGCACAACATCCTGGGTGGAAGGGCTTGTTCCTTTGCTGTACTATTCTATGTTCTATGTACTAAGCAAACGCAATCACATGCATGAATATACAGTGCTGTTAGAGGGAAGGGTGCAAGACACACTGTGCAAAACATAAATTAAAAATCTGCATAGAAGCACATTATTCAATTGAGTAAATTTTTAGCGTGCAGGTCAGTTGAACGTAATGTTCTGCCACATTGACTGTTCTAAAATCTGTAAAATGTGTGAATGAAAGTTCAGTTTTTATCTTGAGTATTTCATGATGCAACTTTAATCACTACAGTTGAAGGAGAATCCTGCTGTAATTCTGAAGAAGGGAAGTAGACGTCAGAATGAGTAAATTTAGAGAATGAATAAGTGAACCTCCTGAGCAGGAAATTGAGTGTGAAAGATAGCAGTGCTAAGTGGTTTTGACTGAGGCTTTGGTGAAAGGGAGCATAAACTTTTCTCCCTTGCCTTGTTCCATCTTGTTATTATTATACTTTGTTTTACGTGCTGCATGAAAGCTTTAGTTATGTTTCATGAAAAGTGTTAGGAAGTGAATTGATAAGCACATGTTTACATGAATATCCGTGATGCCACACAGATTGCTAAGCACTACAATCTGTGTACTGAACTAACAATATATTGTTGCACAGTACGTGATGAGAGTTGGAGAAAGAAACCCAATGGCAGTTTCAATCCCTCCAAGTCTGATTGTCTTAAATTTCTGGGAACCAAAGGACAGGGCAGGTTTCATCATTTAAAATTGTTTTTTCCTCAATGTAGCTTCGTCTTGTGCTTTTCTCTGATTGTAAAATATGTTCATTGAGGAGAATAAAGAAAAGTGACTGAAAACTCTCCTTCTTTGCAGCCAGAAGTTTCAACCTTCAGAAAGCAGAGTCAATGATTCGCAAGGTAGGAAAAACTGCTATTAAAAATTGTACTGATGTAAGTAATCATTTCATCTTCAATGAAAACTAGCAGGCAAGCCTCCCTCTTTCTCAAACAAAATTCCCCACACTTAGTTGCTGGATGAGACAGAGTGGAATGGCAAGTGTTGTTCGATGCTTCAGAGCTCGATTGGGAATTCTTTGGTTGCTTTAATTTTCCGTCCATGTCTTTCATTGAAACTTTTATGAATGACATGGCCAAAATCGTTAACTTTCTGATGAAGGAATTTCAGATTCAAGTCTGATCCTATTTGTACCTAAAGCAACGACATTAGCTTGATTTATATTCTGTGTAATTAAATTGTAACATAGTGACATCCTTCACATTGGAGTTCTGCCTAATGCCTTTTCAAGATCGCTGTGCTCAAAGTGTTCAATTGATTATTTAAGTTATTCACTGAAAATTGCAATATGTTTTGATGGTCATACAAACACCACTATCTTGCATGGTGTTTCAGATTTCAGTAATATGGTGCTCTGCACGACACCATCAACATATTTGGCGGGAGGTTACTATTGATCAGAAACTTAATTGCAACAGCCATATAAATGCTACAGCTGCTAGAACAAGTCAGAAGTAAGGAATTCTGTGATACTTTTCTCCAAAACCTCTCCACCATCTACACACCACAGGGTCAGACAGATATGTGACAGAATGCCTGTAATGATTGGAACAATATCAGCAGATGGATCTCATAGAATACAAGGTTCCCTGATTGGGGCTGTTAAATTGGTCCAATCAGAGAGTCCTGGCTGACAGATATAAACAGGAGATTCTGAGGTTTTGTTCACTTTAGGAGCTGGCTCTGAGCTGGCTGGTGACTTGATGACGGGAATAGCAGTCTTCATGGAGTTACTTTGATGCCCACTACTTGCCTCAATGAATGCAGCTTAAGAAACTCAATCCAGGACCAAGCATTTGATTGGCATGCCAATCACCACCTCAAATACCCAGTCCCATGGAACACCACCACCTGCAAGTTCCCCTCTAGGTCACACACTATCCTGACATTGAACCATTTCAGCATCAATGGACAAAGAGCTGGAACTCCCTAACAGCACTGTGGATGGACCTACTTTACATAGACTGGACCGGTTCAAGAGAGTAGCTCACCACCACTTTCTCAAGGAAATTAAGGATGAGCAATAAATGCCGCCTTTAAGCAACAATGAGCAAATGAAATAAAAAGAGCCTCAGCCTTTTCAGAACATATTTTACTTGGTCTGCCAAAATCTACTGAATACTTTGTCTTAAAATCCTGTGGTGGACTGTTATTTAATGTGGGAAATTTATAGGTGGCTCAGAAACTGCTTTCCCATGCCTGCCCAAAGCCCCCAGGTGAATCCTGTCAGGTAAACTAGTGGACTGTTGGAGGTGGGAGTTCTGGGACTTAGTGTCCAATTGAGGGGCCTGTCATTGTGAAAGAGGGGCAGCTGGAGGATGCCCTGCTGCCCTTTCCTCTAACCACCCTACCACTCCTCTCGTGGTCCCTGTCCTGCCCCCACTCAGGTGTGTCTAGGGATTGCACAATGAACGTTGATGTAGACCCTGGAATATTACTTGTTTCCAGTCACAGTGCTCAGAATGGTTTGCTGCTGGGTCTCAGATTGGGATGCAGATCTTGGGGTGGGATTTCCAGCATTAGTGTCCTAAATCCCGAAGAAGAGCTGAGGCCGGAACTTAATTTGGTTGGACCTCCTCCACAGAAACATTTTCAGGATTCCCACCTGTTCTTCAGTCGATGGACATGAATCCCATTGTCAACGTTAAATCCAGCCCATGATGTCAATGAAATAAATATGTTCAATGAGTTGATATTATGCTACCTTGAAGGAGAAGGTCACATCTCTTCTGCATTAATTTTTAGCATGTCGAGTTCAGGAAACAGATGAAAGTTGACACTCTCACGAATGACTGGGAACCCCCTGAGGTAAGACACTAACTTTTTCTAGCTTTGGAAATGAAACTTTGTCATCGGACTTTAAACTGATGAACCATGAACTTTGTACTCAACATTTTAATTAGTACTGCATGTTATCAAATTTCCATTAGATGGAAACCCAATGTTTTGATGCCAAAGGAGAATCAGTTATGACCAAATATCTGAACTGATGCAAGTTACCTTTAATAGAATAAAATATAGTTATACTGTGATTAGATAGGACACAGTTGATATAGTGAGCAGCCCAATTATTTCAACTGTTGCAGAAAAATGCAGTCCCAGCTTTTTATTTTGCTAAAGCAGTCAGTTATGTCACTTAGAGTATAGGAGTTGGGATGTCATGTTGCGGCCTTTCAGAACACTGGTCAGGCCACGTTTGGACTGCATTCAGTTCTGGTCTACTTGATACAGGAAAGATGTTGTTAAACTTAAAAGGGTGCAGAAAAGAGTCATAAGGATGTTGTCTGGGCTGAAAGTTTTGAGCTAGAAGGAGAGGTTGAATAATCTGGGACTATTTCCCTGGAGCATTGGAGGCTAAATAGGCTGACGCTATTTTCCCTGAAGTGTCAGAGGCTGAGGGGTGATCTCATAGAGGTTTATAAAATAATGAGGGGAATGGATAGGGTGAATAGCCAAGGTCTTTTTCCCCAGGGGAGTCCAAAACTAGAGGGCATAGGTTTAAGGTGAGAGGAGAAAGATGCAAAAGGGACCTAAGGGGCAACTTTCTCCACACAGAGGGTGGTGTGAATTATGGAATGGCTTGTCAGGGGAAGTGGTGGAGGCTAGTACAATTACAACATTTAAAAAGCAGCTGGTGGCTATACGAATAGGAAGGGTTTAGAGGGATATGGGCCAAACACTGGCAAACAGGACCAGATTAATTTGGGATATCTGGTCGGCATGGCGCAGTTGGAGCGAAGGATCTGTTTCCAAGCTGTACATCTCTATGACTATGTAACTTTATAAACATGAACACATAACTGACACTGAGAACATTTGAAACTCACCTGCCTTCCCTGCCAATCTCTCTCCATTCTTCAAGAATGCTACCCCTACAGGTGAAACATGCCGCTCTTTCTTAATGGGTCTTTTTTTTTTGGAAGGGGGCCAGACTGTTGTAGGAACAGGGGGTCTCTACTTTGAAGGAGCCAGGCGCTGCAGTAAAAACAAAAAGCAACAAGACATTTAGAAAACAGGAAGAAATATAATAATGAAGTGACATCGTAAAGTCTGCTTTCTATAGAAGTCTATAAAAGGCTGCTTTCCTCTCTGAAATAAGCCAGCTAATCAGTGAAAAATGTATGTGGAGAAACCTGATAATACAATTATGAATCACAGAATACTAGCAGCAGAGAGAAGGTCATTCAGCTCATTGAAAGTACACCTATTCTTTAGAAGAGCAATCTATTTAGTCCTACTCCCTTCTGTTGCACGTACTCCCCATTCTTAACTTGGACATGAATTTTTACGATCAGTTATTTATACATTCTCTTTTCAAGGCCATTATTGAATTTGTATCTACCATTCTACCAGGCAGTATGTCCCAAATCCAAACCACATGTCGTGCAAAACAAATTTCCCTCACGTCACCCCTGGTTCCTTAGCTGTTCACCTTAAGTCTGTACCTTTATGTTATCAAGCCTTCAGCTATTGGAAACTGTTTCTCTTTATTTACTCTATCTAAACTCTTGATGATTTTAAACACTTCCATTGGATTTCCTCTTAGCCCTTCTGATGTTAGGAGAACTCCACCTTCGCTGGTCTTTCCGATTAACTGTAATTCCTCATCCCAGGACCCATTCTGTTCGGTGCCTTTTCCGAAGCTTTCTCTCGCTTCCTAAAGCATGGTGCCCAAGGTTGAACATAATACTTCAGTTGGGCACTAGAGGTTTAGCATGACTTCCTGGTTTTTGTATTCGATGCAACTATTCATAAAACCTAGTTTCCCACATACATTATTAAATCGAACATAGAACATTACAGCGCAGTACAGGCCCTTCGGCCCTCGATGTTGTGCCGACCTGTGAAACCAATCTGAAGCCCATCTAACCTATACTATTCCATTATCGTCCATTTACTGCTTTGTTAACCTGTGTTGTCCTCAGATCTGTTTCTGGCATTGCCACTGCTACCTACATTTCCAAGTTTCAAGTCATCGGCAGATTTCAATATTGTGCCTTGTACTCCCAAGTTCAGCAGTGATATTTGATGAAGAAAACAGTCAAAAAGAAAGAAAATTAATAATACAAAGAGACTAAACAGAAAATGAATGTGAATTATAAGCTTAACATGTAAAGGTACATAAAGGTAACTATAAAATGAGTTGAAACAAGATGATTCAACAACAATAAGCTCATGCATGGCTATTAGAGATAATAATGACATTTTTAAATTAAAAGTGTAAAATGAGGGAGAGAGGGCACCTCAAAATCAAAATAACCCCCCCCCCCCCCAGTACCTGATCTACAAGTTACTGCTCCTTCATTGCTAGAGGATCTCCAATTGCTCTTTCTAGTTCAACAACCTGATCAACAGCCTTAGTTCAGCAGTGAGCCTGCTCTCATGCAGCTAATTGACCAGTCCAGGTGAAATGAATGCTGAGTAACTGTTCCCTGACTTCTGACTTTTATTTGATTTGATTTTGATTTTATTGTCATGTGTACCAAAATACAGTGAAAAGCTTTGTTTCCCTATCCATGCACATCATGATTTTGTAAACCTTGATAAGATCACCCTCAGCCTGTGATGCTCCATGGAAAATAGCTCCAGCCTATTCAGCTTGTCCCCATAGCTCAAACCCTCCAACCCTGGCAATGTCCTTGTAAATCTTTTCTGAACCCTTTCAAGTTTCACAACATCTTTCCAATAGCAGGGAGACCAGAATTGCACACAGTATTTCAATAGTGGCCTAACCAATGTCCAGTACAGCGGCAACTTGACGTCCTAACTACTATACTCAATGCACTGACTAATAAAGGCATACATACTAAACACCTTCTTCACTATCCTATCTACCTGCAACTCCACTTTCAAGGAATTATGAACCTGCACTTCAAGGTCTCTTTGTTCAGCAACATTCCCCAGGACCTTGCCGTTGCATATATCCTGCCTTGATTTACCTTTCCAAGATGCAGCATCTCTTATTTATCTAAATTGAACTCCACCTGCCAATCCTCAGCCCACTGGCCCATCTGATCAAGATCCTGTTGTACTCTGAGGTAACCTTCTTCGCTGTCTACTACACCTCCAACTTTAGTGTCATCTGCAAACTTACTAACCATGCCGTCCTAGTAAATAAATAATTTGAAAATGTTTAATGTGAAGAATATTTCCAGCTGAACTGAGTCCTAAGGACAAGGGGGCTTAGGTGGCAATTGACAAAAGTTAAGTTCAGAACTGATGCCGAGAAACATTTCTCCATACAAGAGTAACTAATGGTCTTCAAGGAGGATGGAATTGTAACAGCTCTGGCATCATTGAAGATGCAATTCGATCCAGGGCAGGTTTTTGGTTACTTTGGAAAGATCGTATATATTGTTGTAATGCTGTTTCAGTTTATTTAGCTTTAATGCATGTTATGGATGGGACTAACTATTTGTCTATCCCCTCACCTCTCAGTTCTCTGCACAAAATGTATTTTAAAGGGATTGTTTTAAACCTTTTGCGTTTTGTGATTTTGGGTAGTAAGACCAAACAGCAGGCATTCAGGTTATTTAAACTCAGAAGAAAAGATAAATGTTTATATGCATGTGCACACAAATAAAGTTGGATTGTCAAAACAAAGCATACAGCTAGATTATCAACAATAACACGAAACAAATCATGTGGTTATATAATACTTTAAGGTACATATGTTGCAAACCTGGCTGGATTCTGTCTTGTAGTTTTCTTGCTGAGGAGCAGAAGTTTGGAGTCTCTGGATTTCTAGAAAAGGTTATGGCTGAGTTTCTTTAGTGGTGAAAATGAACTAGTCCCTGTTGTGGTGCCTGGTTTGACACTGTTAAACAGGGTTTACTGGTGGCTATTCACACCTGCTTGTGAAAACTGGTTTCTCGACACCTCCAAATAAAAACCAAAAGAACTGCAGACGCTGTAAATCCAGAACAAAAACAGAAGTTGGAAAAGCTCAGCAGGTCTTAGGTTCTGAGGTCACCGAACCCAAAGCGTTAACTCTGAATTTTTCTTCACAGATGCTGCCAGATCTGCTGAGCTTTTCTAGCAACTTCTCTTTTTGTTCTCTATACCTCTCTTATTTAAGGGCTGAGCTTGCAAGCTATTCTACGGCCAACGGGCCTCTAAATTCCACAAGTGGTTTTGTCTCCAGTATGGCTGAATATTCAATTAGGAGATCACCCTACCCATGGTAATTTACATCAAGAACTTTCCAGAGATATGAGACACTTTGTTGTTGTCTTTCCAGAAGTGTCAAAGCTAGCCTAAATCTATGCTGCCATCTTAGCAACTTTATCAACTTTTTAAAGTCAGTTTTGAAAAGTCTACATCAACTGAAGTCAGTGTTGAAAGTTAGGAATATGATACCCTTATTGGTCATGACAGTAATTTTTAGCAAAATTTGAACAAATTCCATTAATTGTCCAGATCAACTGCTCCATTTTGAATATCAGAGAGAAGCCCAAATAGATGAAAATTTATTCCTCTTTTCTTTAAAATAGAAGAAGGAACTAAAAAAGATACTAATCCAGCCAGGACCAATACACTCTCTACCTATAAGTACTGATGTCCATTTTTGGATGACCCTTTCTCTCTGTGGTCTTCAGACAGGTAAAGGAAATTAGAAGTATGCTGGGGAATTAGCTGAAGTATTTCAAGGGAATGTTGATTCTGGAAACTGAGCTCTGTGTCCTCTGCCAGGTCATTACTCGCTATTTCGCTGGAGGTATGTGCGGCTATGACAAAGCAGGCAGCCCCATTTGGTATGACGTGATCGGCCCTTTGGATCCAAAAGGTTTGATGCATTCGGCATCTAAGCAGGACTTTTTAAAGACAAAAATCCGAGACTGCGAGCTGCTGCGAGAAGAGTGTTTTAAACAGTCTAAAAAAGTAAGGAGCTAGGAAGATTTTTAAAATGGATGAGCAGTCTTTGAGCCCCAACTCTTTTTGCTTTTTAACTCGGAACATCAAGTTTTCTTCTTGCCAAGCTCTTGGGTTCTGATAACAAATTGTAGAAACCTATGAATAAGGAGCAGATTTAGCCTTTGAGCTTTCTCCACCATTCAGTAAGGTCATGACAATCTGATTACTCCATCATCCTGCCCTTTCATTCCCATGTTTATCAAGAATCTATCAATCTGTATCTTTACAATATTCAAAGACTCTGCTTCCACTGCCTTTTAAGAAAGAGAATTCCAAAGACAGACAATCTTCTGTCTTTATCTCTGTCTTATGACCCTTGTCCTTGATTCTCCCACAGGAGGGAACATTCTTTTTACATCGAACCTGTCAAGACCTCTCAGGATTTCATATGTTTCAATCAAGTCACCTCTTAGTCTTTTGAAGGCTGGTGGATACAACCCTTGCCTGTCCAGCTTTCCCTCATAAAAGTAAAGGGAGTTGGGGAACTAAGTCGCCAGCTTTGTAATGCAGAGTGATGCCAACATTGAGTGCTCAGTTCCTGTACAGGTAAAGTAACCATGAAAGCCCCTTCTCAATCTCACCGCTCACCTGAAGCTTGGTAACCCTCAGGTTTACTTCACCTGCTGGTGGGTTTCTTCCAAATGTGTGAGCAGCCTATAGTCCTATGGGACACTGGTGACTTTTTTTCCATAAGACAACCCACTCATTCCAGATATTGGTTAGTGAACTTTCTGTGAACCACTTCCAATACATTTGTATCCTTGCTTAACTAAGGAGATCAATACTGGACATAGCAATTAGATATGGGCTCACCATATATGACTGTACCATAACCTCCCAACTTTTGTATTTGATTTGATAACTTTCTATTAGCTTTCCAAACTACTTGCTGTACCTGCATACTAGCTTTTTGTGATTCATGCACTAGGACACTCAGATCCCTATGCATCGCGGAGGTCTGCAATCTTTCACCATGTAGATAATCTGACTTTTATTGTTCATGCTGAAATGAATTTTCTCATACTTGTTGTCTAATCTCACCTGAAAACAATTTAGACAACTCCAACCAGAATGTTTTGAATGAATTTCCCCAGGTGTCCCACAATACCAAAGTGATCAAATGAATATGAACGCAAGCCGGTACAAATGCAAAACAGTCCCAACTTTATTAGGAAGCAAGTTACAATAACCTTAAATACAAAACTTACTATCTCTAATCCTATTCGGCCCCTTAAGGTTACAATACTCCTGAGTCTCTTGTAGATTTTTGCAGGCAGTCTCTCTCTGGCTGTGTCTCTGTGTCTGCAAAGCTGCGTTCTTCCTCTGTCCCCTTGATAGTAAGCTGGTCTCTGCCTCTTGCCATACTGATCTCCTTGGAAGGCCTCAGACAGTTCCAAGATCTTCCAAGAGAGAGGTCTGCAGGTGAACCCTGTTCTTAAACCTTTTAGATGGTTTTCTGGAACTTTCTATAGTTTTGGCCCATCAGGGAGATACAATTAATAGTTTGAAACAAGAGTCAATCATTTCGATGGTATGCTGCTGTTAGCTTCTTTTTGTAGCAGGACCGGCTGCCTTTCTGTCTGGACTCTCCTTTGTTTAATGGATAAATTGTTGGGGGAATGTCAGTCCAGAATAATTGTTGCCTTTTATATCATGCTAATATCATTAGCACCTGGCTGCTGTGTTTGCAGTGTGTCTGGTGTGTGGGTTTTGTGATTTCAGAGTTTTACTTGTTAATTGTACCCAGCATCCCTTACTGTTTGGCCAAGTTAGCAATCTATCTGTTTTAGCAGCCAGGAAACTGCTACATTCTCCACTTGCCGGATCTTCATCCACTGAACTAATATATCTGTATCCCCTTGTAGCCTCCTTAAATCCTATTCACAACTATCTATTTTGTGTCATTAACATATTTAGCAACCATACCTTCAGTACCTCCACATCTAAGTTATTTATATAAATTATAAATAGTCAAGGCCCTAGCACTGATGCCTGTGGCGCACCACTCATTACGTTTTACCAGGCCATAAAATTGCCCATTTAAAGCTATTCTCTACTTCCTGTTAGTTAGCCAATCTTCTATCCATGTCTACAGTGATTACTCTTACAATTGTACTGTTATCAGGGTTAAAATTCAAAATGCATCATTCTTTTTGATGTTTCCTTTTCAATTACTGCAATGAAAAGTAGCAATGAAAAGGATTTCTAGATTGGAAATATCTTGGTACCTGAGAACCTGTTTTTGAAGGTAAGATTCAAAGAAATTAATGCCAGGAAGGTTTACTTATGAAGGTAGGTTGCAAAGACTTGGCTTGTAGTTCTTTGAGAATAAAAGATCAAGGAGTGATTAATTGAGATGTTAATGATAAAATGTTCTGTTAAAGTAAACAAAAGTCAAGGATATTGAGGCTTATGAAACCAAGATAGGTAAACGTGTTAAGATACAGGTCAACCATGACTAAATTCAATGGCAGAGCAAGACCCAGGAACTTGAGTAGACTGTTTCGGAGTTTATGATTCTATGGCTGATGGTATGCAACAGTTAGCTCTTCCAACCACAACTGGAATTTGCTTCACGCAAAACTGTGGAAGGAATGCAAATGCAATTTTTGGAAAATAATTGCTTCTTCCCTTAAGGGAGAGTCTCAAGCAATTGTGTAGTCGTAGGGCTAACAACTCACAAATAGTTTAGGGTAGAAATTCCATTTTTTTGGGTGAGGTGCAGATGGCAGATTGAAGTGAGCTGCCGGTACATCTTGCTCCTCAAGATACACCTTGGCAGTCCCTGCTGCAACAGTTTGACCTGCTTGTCTCACTAGTAGCTGAACAACTTTAGGGTTGACAGATACATTCCTGTTGAAGTTAGGAGCAAAACCACCTTTAATCAAATGTAACCCGCTTATCAGTCAGGTCAGAAAGATCTGATGCTTTGGCCCAAAATATAAACATTACTGGTGGTATGGTCAATGATGACTTTATTTCCTGTTCTTGGTCACACACTGCTGTGGTCTCTGCCTGAGAGACTGACAAACAATCTGTTTGTTGACTCCCGAAAATGGCAAGCTGTCTCCTGCCAAAGGAGATGTTAAGTGCAAATTGGAGACAGTTTTCCATTGCTTGCTTTGCGTGCCTGTTGTCAGGATTCACCAAACCCCAACTCAACCTCTCTCACTACTTCCTTAACAAGATAAAGATTTGACTTATCAGAGCTGAAGCACAAACCTTTCTACCATTAATTCATTGCAACTTAATTGTAGATTGCAGTTTGAAATGCAATCCTGTAAAGGAATGTGACACGAGTTTTACTGTTAATTTCATTGTAACTGGGAAAATGAGACGACTTTATATTTTTTGTCCAATTGCATGCAAGTCTAATGATGTCTGGCGGTGATTTTAATTCACTGTTTGTTCTGGAGTTTAAGCTGGAAAATATTGGTCCTGCATGTTGACAGGTAAAACCTCTAGAATAAAATCATAGAACATTTACAAGACAGAGGGATGACATTCAGCTGGCCACGTCTCTGCTGGTTTTTTACAAGAATGACAAACAGGAGGCTGGAAGAACACAGCAAGCAAGGCTGCATTGAGAGGAAAGGAACAGTCAGTGTTTCGGGTATTACCCTTCTTCAGGACTGGATGTGGGGTTAGGGGAAGCTGCAGATAAAGGGGGGGAGCGCAGAGGGGTGGAGGTGGAATGGTGGTGATAGGTGGACACTGGTAGTAGGTATGACCTGGTTGGTCGATGGGAGGAGTGAATCCAGTTGGTGGCTGGAAGGGAGGGTCAGAAGGTGGAATGGAAGGGAGCAGGTGGGGCTGGAAGGGGAGCCTGGGGATGGATGGCAAGGTTATTTGAAATTGGAGAACTCAGTGTTGAGTCCTCCAGGCTCTAGGGTTCCCAGGCAGAAGATAAAATGTTGTTCTTCAAATTTGCGTTCCGAGTTGCTGCAACACTGGAGAAGTCTGAGGATGGACATGTCAGTGGGGAGTCGGACAGGGAGATGTAATGGGCAGTGACCAGGAGGTTAGGCTGGCCATTACGGGCCAGGTGAAGACACTCGGCAAAACGGTCACCTAGTCTACATTTGGTCTCACTGACGTAGAGAAGACCACATCAGGAGCACCGGATGCAATAGACTAGGTTGGAGGAGATGCAGGTGATGCTCGGTCTCCCTTGGAAGGACCGTTTAGGGCCCTGGATGGAGGTGAGGGAGGTGGTATGTGGGCAGGTATTGCATCTTTTACGGTTACAGGGGAAGGTACCAGGCGGGTTGGAGTTGTTGGTCGGGAGTGTGGCACAAACTAAGGAGTGGTGAAGGGAATGGTCCTTGCGGAAGGCAGAGAGGGGTGGGGAGTGGAAGATGTTCAGGGTGGTGGGGTCTAATTGGAGTTGGCAGAAGTGTTTGAGGCTGATACGTTGGTTGCAGAAGCTTGTGAGGTGGAAAACCAGGTGGCAGCTCTCTGACACCACGTCCTACCTCCTCTTTGACCATGACTCCATCATGGCCTATCAAGCCGCCATCTCCCACACTGTCCATGACCACATTGCTTCCAGTGACCTCCCCTCTACTGCCTCCCGCCCTCTATAGTCCCCTAGCCCCACAATGCCCAGTTCTACTTGCTTCACAAGATCCACAAGTCCAACTACCCCAGCCAACCCATTGTCTCCGCATGCTCCTGCCCCACCGAACCCATCTCTTCCTACCTCAACTCCATTCTCTTTCCCCTTGGTTCAGGCACTCCCCACCTGCATCTGGGACAAAAACCATGCCCTCCACCTCTTTGGTAACCTCCAGTTCCCTGGCCCCTAGCGCATCACCTTTATTACCGACACCCATACCCCACAAGTACGGCCTGCAGGCCCTCAGTTTTTTTCCTCTCCCACAAACCTATCCAGTCCCACCCCAACCAATGCCCTCCTCCGCTTCGCCAACTTTTCCTTCAATTCTTCCCCCTTTCTCCAGATCCGGGGGTTGCCGTATGCACTCGCATGGGTTGCCCCAGCTTCACCTGCCTATTTGTTGGTTGTGTTATACAGTCCCTCTTCAGTATGTACCCCAGTATTGTTCCCCAACTCTTCCTCCGTTATATTGATGACTATGTCAGTGCTGCATCCTGCATCCTGGCTGAACTGGAACAGTTCATCAACTTCGCTAACAACTTCCACCCCGCCCTCAAATTCACTCGGTCTGTCTCAGACACCTCCCTCCCCTTTCTTGACCTCTCCGTTTCCATTTCTGGCGACAGTTTACAGACCAATGTTTACTATAAACCCACAGGCTCCCAAAGCTACCTAGACCACACCTCCTCCCACTCCGTATCCTGCAAAAACTCTATCCCATTTTCCCAATTCCTCTGTCTCCGTCACATCTGCTCTGATAAGAAGACATTCCACTCCCAAGCATCCCGATTTCCACCTTTTTCAAACAATGCTCTTTTCCCCCCTCTGTCAACCAGACAGCCCGCCACCACACCTCCTCCATTCCCTGCTCCACAACTCTTAACCAACCCCCTCCAAACATAATAAAAATAGGGTCCCCCTTGTTCTCACTTTCCACCCAACCAGCCTCCGCACCAACGTATCATCCTCAAACACTTCTGCCAACTCCAATTAGACCCCACAACCCGGAACATGTTCCGCAAGGACCATTCCCTTCACCACTCCTTAGTTTGCACCACGTGCCCCACCAACCACTGCAATCCGCCCGGTACCTTCCCCTACAACCATAAAAGATGCAACACTTGTCCACACACCACCTCTCTCACCTCCATCCAGGGCCCTAAACAGTTCTTCCAATTGAGACCTAGCTTGATCTCTGTCTCCTCCAAACTAGTCTATTGTGTCCAGTCCTCCCGATGTGGTCTTCTCTACGTCAGTGAGACCAAACGTTGACCAGGTGACTGTTCTGCCAAGCCTCTTCGCCTGGCCTGTAACGGCCAGCCTAACGTCCCGGTCACTGCCAATTTCAACTCCCCGTCCCACTCCCCCCCGACGTCCGTCTTCGGCCTCCTCCAGTGAAACAGTGACTCAGAACGCAAATTTGAAGAACAACACCTTATCTTCTGCCTGGAAGACTCACCATTGAGTTCGCCAATTTCAAATAACTTTCTCTCCTACCCACCCCCCGAGCTTGCCTTCCAGCTCCACCTGCTGCCTTCCATTCAACCTTCTGACCCTCCCTTCCAGCTACCAACTGGATTCATCCCTCCCATTGACCAACCAGGTCGTACTCACTACTAGTGTCTACCTATCATCACCATTCCACCTCCACCCCTCTCCCCTCTCTCTTTATCTGCAGCTCCCCCTACCCCCACATCCAGTCTTGAAGAAGGGTAATACCTGAAACATTGACTGCTCCTTTGCTGCAGATGCTGCCTGGTTTGCTGTGTTCTTCCAGCCTCCTGTTTGTCTACCTTGGATTCTAGCATCTGCAGTTATCATTTGTCTCTATGTAAGAATGACTGCTATTTCCGCTCCCCTACCCTTTCTTCAAAGCTCTGCAATTTTAAAAATTCTCTTCAGCATCTTATTCAATGAGCCTAGAATTTCTGGTGTTTAGATTAATAAGAGACGATCTCATTGAATTGCCTATATTATCGGAGAGCTTGAGAGAGTAGATGCTGAGAGAGACTCTCCACTTGGACTGTTTAGAACTACATGGGTCAGACATTTATGACTGACGTGATGGCAGATTTATTCACTGAGGGTGGTGAATCTTTGAAATTCTCTACCCCCGCCCCTGCCGTGTTGTGAATGCTCAGTCGTGGTGTTTATTCAAGAAAGAGTTTGATGATTTTTGAGCAATTAGGGAAGCCAGCAACAGTTGTAGAGCGATCAAGTGGAGTTGAGGTTAAAGGTCAACTATGACCTTATTGAATGATGGGCCATGTTCATTGGACCTCTGCTCCTACCTCTTAGTTATATTTTTCTTCAATCACTTTGCACTTGGGCAGGTCAGCAACAACACTGAATACCAATAAAATCTCATGATGAGCCTTGGTGTTTTCTGGTTTAATGGTTATTTCCGTTTTTCTATAGTTTCAGCAAAGCTGGGTTTACACATTATACGGAACACAGTCAGCATTGCAGATACACAGACTGTCAATGTATATTAAAACATGTTACAAGCTGCTATTGTGAAAAAAGAAAGGAAAGACAAAAAAATAGGAGCAGGAAACAACTCCTTGTTTAAGGGACTTTGTAGCCTTTTCATCAGTGTGTACAGGCATGCAGCTCTTTTCTGATCTGCTGCGCTGGCTTCCTTAGTGTCAGCTTAACGTACATCAGGTTGTGATCTTGATGCATGAGATATGTCGATAACTCAATGACATTAGAAATTGTCTTTGCATTTAAAGGCCGATGCTAAACTGAAAAATATAAAAATAAAACAAGTTCTGAACTCAAATTATACATTTAACTTCAGCACTGAAAGAAATCATAGTAGGGTATAAAATGACTTGGTTGACTGTAACTAAATATTTCTCTTTTTACAGCATAATAAACACATTGAGGCAATCACAATGATCTATGATTGTGAGAATCTAGGAATGAAACATTTATGGAAACCTGCAGTTGAACTGTATGGAGAGGTAAGGCAGACCAGGTTCAGGATTTAAAGAAATATTTAATAAAGAATGATATTTTCTACAGAGTGATGACAAGGCATTCATTTAGTATTAGGTTTCAGGTCATTTGTCACTACAAACTATAATGGACAGAAATTTCCCAGGTCCATGGTGCTGGACTTACAGGAAGGGGATCAGGAAAGTAGTGGGAAGCAGATGCACATTCCTGTTGCTGGGGAGGTTTCCCAGGGTTGGGAAGTGAGTGCAGCTTGGTTGCCTGTATCATGGAGGAAGGCAGCACATTAACCAATTTGAGGTCCTAATTAGAGGGGTTTCGGAGAACCCACCGCCACTTTACCCAGCAGTGGAGTAGCCCCTTGTGGACGTAACCGGTTTAATAGAGGAAGCTGCCCTGTGGCAGTCTGTGATGGGAGTGGGGAGCTGGAAGCTATCAGTATCAAGAGCTCACTCCTGAGAGAAGGGACCACGTGCACCAAAGGTTGCTCCTTGTCCGATAAATTCTAGTCGATGTGTTTACCCATCAATCCAGTGCGTGCCCTCTTATATACAAATGTTTTTACAGTGCAGCCACGTCCATCAACTTCTGGGGCTGTTGAAGCTCCAGAACTTCCAGGCCTCTGATCGGGCTCTTTGGGAGCCTGGACAACAAGGGAAGAGGCAGCAAATGAGGAGGCTACCCCGGGGGAATAATGCTGATCATGCCTGGCTTCTGGCAAATGCAGGCTTGGGACCTCCATTTGGTCCTGATGTTAGGGTCTCAAGGCCCAGGGGAAAATCCTGTCCAATAGAAAATGGAGTTTTTTGATTAAATGCTGTAATCCAATTGAGGATTCCATAAATTTCTATATATCGAGATAGGCAGGAATGATTGTTAAAAGGGGAGACAGTGATGTACTGGTATTGTCACTAGACCAGTAAACTTGATCAGCATCTAGGGTCATGGGTTCAAGTCACACCAAGACAACTGGTGACACTTGAATTCAATTAGTGAATCTGGAATGTCAGTAACAGTCACCATGACAACCATCATTGATTTTTTTTTAAAATAAAATCTCACATGGTTTACTAATGTCCTTCCGTTTTAGGGAAGGAAATTTGCCATTCTTACCTGATCTGGCCTACCTGTGACTTCAGACCCACAAGCTGGATACTGCCCTCTGAAATGGCCCACCAAACCATTTAGCTTTAGGGCAATTAGGGATGGGTAACAAATGATACCGGGACTTCAAGGGTTAAGTTATGAGCAGAGATTACGCAAGTTAGGCCTGTTTCTCTAGAATTAAGAAGGTTAAGAGATGATCTGATCAAAGTCTTCAAGATACTAACAGGAAAAGGCAAAGTAGATAAAGATAAACGGTGGCTCAGTGGTTAGCACTGCAGCCTCACAGCGCCAGGGTCCTGGGTTCGATTCCAGCCCCAGGTGACTGTCTGTGTGGAGTTTGCACATTCTACCCGTGTCTGCGTGGGTTTCCTCCAGGTGCTCCAGTTTCCTTCCACAGTCCAAAGATGTGCAGGCTAGGTGGATTGGCCATGCTAAATTGCCCATAGTGTTCAGGGGTGTGTGGGTTATAGGGGAATGGGCCTGGGTGGGATGCTCCAAGGGTCGGTGTGGACTTGTTGGGCTGAAGGGCCTGTTTCCACACTGTAGGGATTCTAATCCTTATTAATCTTCTAATAAACTATTCCCGCTGGTTGGGGATTCTAGAACTAGAGGGTATCATTTGAGAATTAGGGCCAGACTGTTCAGGAAAGATGTTTGAAAACACTTCTATACAAAACAGGGTGTTAGACTATTGGAACTCACTTCCACAAATGGCAGTGGATGCAGGATCCGTTACTAATTATAGATCTGAAATAGATTTTTTTTAAGTAAAGGTGTCAAGGAATATGGGGTAAAGGAAGGTGTGTGGAGTTAGGCCATAGATCATCCATGATCTCATTGAATGGTGGAACAGGCTTGGGGGGCTGAATGACCTACTCCTGATCCTGTTCCTGAATTCAGGCCTTGCCAGTGATGCCCACATCCAATGAGAATAAAGAGCAAATAATTGTAATCTAATTAAGTGGATTTGATGAGGTAATAAATGCTGTTGATCAATAATTATTATCTGAATCTCAAACTGTGATTACAAATAAATTATTAAGGTTTGATCTTAATATCTCCAGTTTGAATTGGATTCTGTTTTCAGTAAGAAGCTGTGTCATCGATGGCCTTCAGTGTGCAGATCTTAACCAGCGGGCAGCTTTATGTTTCACCTCTCTCCTGTGTTGAAATAAGTGGCTGACCATACAGTTACTGCTGGCATAATAAAAACAACCTATAATTAATTCCTAGGAAACTAGGCCTAATGTAGAATATGAGGCAATAGTGAACGGGCTGGACTTCTAACCTTTCAAACATTAACTGAAACTTATCCACCATCTTAAATGTCATTGCTTAACCAGGTGCTTACCATGTTTGAGGATAACTACCCTGAGGGTTTAAAGACATTGTTTGTTATCAAAGGTAGGAATCTTTGGTTAATACCCAATTCTAAATATATGGAGAATGATTAATTGTCTGTAGAACATTTAAAAATATTCTGAGTTTGTTACCTAGCCAAGGCCAGGAGAGAAATTTGAGTGTTCCATCAAAAATGCATGGTTCTTCATTGAATGTCAGGCAGGATCCATGGTAGCATCTCTTGTCTCCCCCCAGCAACTTACGTTTATGTGCTATCTTTAGTGTAGTAAGATTTCCCGAGGCTCCAAGAATGTAAATCCATAATTTAGGCTAATATTATAACAGCACTGAGAGAATTGTCTAGTGTTGGAGATTTAACCAGGCAATCCTATCAGTTTAAATGGATTTTAAAGTCCTTTTGAGAATGGGGTAGGTATTCTCATAACGTCTTGGCTGATGCTCATTTCTCAACCATAATAGTTTTTCTGGTCATTTAAGGAGCCTAGCCATGTGCAAATTGGCTACGAAACAATAGTAATTCACACTTCTAAAGTATTTTATAGGCTCTGGTTTGTTTTGGAGGATGTGAAAGGCATGATATAAATGTACATTATGCCATGACATGCTTGCTTACATTAGCCTTGGATAAATTATTATGAATTATTGCAATTTAATTTGTGTTTTCATGTAAGCCTTCTCATTATAGTGGTAATAAATCTACAAAGAGCATAGCATACCAACAAAGGAAACAGAATTGGACTGTTTATTAGAGCACTCCGTCTCCTCCTGGCCACAGTTGAAAACAGAAACTTACCTGGGCCTTTTCTGGCCACAAATTCCGCAGTTAATCATAGAATCCCTACAGTGTGGAAACAGGCCAATTGGCCCAACAAGTCTACACTGCCCTTCCGAAGAGCATCCCACCCAGACCCATTCCCCTACCCTTTTCCCTGTAACCCTGCATTTCCCGTGGCTAATCCACCCAACTGGACACTACGGGCAACTTAGCATGGCCAGTCCAGCTAATCTGCACATCTTTGGACTGTGGGAGGAAACCAGAGCACCCGGCAGAAACCCACGCAGACGCAGGGAGAATGTGCAAACTCCATACAGACCGTCACCCGAGGGTGGATTCAAACCTGGGTCCCTAGCGCTGTGAGACAGCAGTGCTAACCAGTGAGCCAAGGTGCTGCCCAAAATCACATGCACAGCAGAATGATGTTATTGATCCACAGTAATGCCAATCCCACTGTCCCTCAGTACTGAGATTAAATTTTAAAAGAGAAATTTAGTAGGAAACTCATGACGTATTCACTGTAGGTTGGCAGTTGGTTTATAAATGCCATTGTTGGCTTTTAAGCTCTAACAGGTCACAGCATTTGAAACTGCTTTGTAAAAAGCTTTCAAAAAATCCTACCACAGTCAATCTTAACTGAAACAGTTACCTGCTTATGCCATGAAACCTAGCCCTCATGTCCTAGCTTAATGCATTTTGGATTTTTACAACTAGAGGCGAGTAAACTTTTCCAGTCAACATGTGTGCATGAACTCCCACCCTTCAATTTGACTGAGAAATTAATTATCTGGCAAATATTTTTCAAAAATTAGCATATCAGAGGCTAGGCATTTGCATCTGTACACAGGACACAAAACAATTAATGCATGTTGAGGACAAGAAAGCTATTGTTGAAATGTCATGTGTGTCTCAAACAGTTCTGGATGGTGTAGGATGTTGCCAAAATCAACTTTAATTCTAGCCCTGCTTAATTGTCACTGGATGGCCTAATTTAAAATTGGGGCTATTAACTAAGCTCACATGGGAAAAGACCACTTTGGAAAAGTACAGAGGGCAGTTGATATTAATGGGACCAATAAGAAAATAGCATACAATGACAAAGTGGCGATAAAAATCACTAGGTTGTGGTAAAAACCCAGCTGGTTCAGAAATATTTTCAGGCAAGAAATCTGGCCATCCTCATGCAGTTTGGCTTGTATGTGACTCCAGATCCACAGGTTAACTCTTAATAGCCCTAGGGATAGTCTAACAAGGCATTAAGTTGTGTCTGAGATGCTGGCTTCCTTCCTATTTTCTCAAAGGCAAGTGGAAATGGACAATAATGTGTGACTTAAAAGTGACACCCAAAGCTGTGAATGAAAAAGACCAGTGTCTTCGGGAGAGGAGGGCAATAAATTGTTTTACTGGTTTCAACTTCTGCTTCTCATCTGTGTCTATGAGGATGATAAATGGAATTCTCAATGTACCAGTTCTTTGATTACTGATTTATTTGTCAATTTTACAGCACCAAAGATTTTCCCTGTGGCCTACAACCTCATAAAACATTTTCTTAGTGAAGACACACGGAAGAAAATTCAAGTATTGAAAAGTAAGTTCCTTCTCAGCTGTTATTATAGCTCGATGAAGAGCAGACCTTTCTGTTCTATTTTGAATTAAAAAAAAGACCAGCAGACTGTGGAAAGTGGTACTGTTCCTGTCAGATTAAAAGCTGTGTTTTTATTGTGATATGCTCAGTGAGAATGACCTTAAGGTTTTGTGTGTGTTTGCATAATTTTGTTTACATGAGAGTTTTAAGCTGAAGTTCCCATTTTAACTTTATTATACAGTTTTTTTTCAATTAATTCATCAAGCATGGGTGTAGCTGACAAAGGTCATTATTTATCGTCGGTTCCTAACAGTCTTCAACAAGGTGTTGGAGAGGCACTTTCTTGAATTACTGCAGTTGAGGAAGTGTAGACACATTCATAAAGCTGTTCAGGAGTTAACTCTAGGGATTTGATCAGATAGGAAGGATGTTGTGAAACTTGAAAGGGTTCAGAAAAGATTTACAAGGATGTTGCCAGGATTGGGAGAATTTGAACTGTAGGGAGAGGTTGAATAGTCTGGAGCCTGTTTCCCTGAAATGTTGGAGGCTGAGGGATGACCTTATAAGAGGTTTATGAAATCATGAGGGGCATGGAAAGGGTAAACAGGCAAGGTTTTTTGCTTTGGGTGAAGGAGTCCAAAACTAGATGGTAAAGGTTTAAGATGAGACGGGAAAGATTTAAAAGGGACCTAAGAGGCAACTTTTTCATGCAAAGGGTGGTGCGCATGTGGAACGAGCTGCCAGAAGAAGTGGTGGAGGCTGGTACAGTTACAAAATTTAAAAAGCCTCTGGGTAGATATATGAATAGGAAGGGTTTAGAGGGATATGGGCCAAATACTGGCAAATGGGGCTAGATTTATTTAGGATATCTGGTTGGCATGGACAAGTTGGACCAGGGGTCTGTTTCCATGGTATACATCTCTGTGACTCTGATTCTGTGGGTGGCAATGTACTTTGAACCGTGATTTAAAATGTACTTTCAAGTGGTGGCATTTCCGTGCATCTGCTGCCCTGCCCTTCTAAAGTGGTGAAGGTTATGGGTTTGGAAGGTGGTGTTACAGGAGGGTTGATTGAGTTGTTGCAGTGCATCTTGTAGATTATACGTAGACAGTGCTGCCACCGTCTACCTGTGATGAAGGGAGTGAATGTCGGATGTGATGGATGGGCCAGTGGTCAAGCAGGCTGCTTTGTTCTGGATGATGTTGAACTTCTTGAGTGTTGTTGGTGCTGCATTCATCCAGGTAAGTGGGGAATATTCCATCACACTTCTGTCTTATGCCTTGTAGATTGTGCACAAGCTTTGGAGAGTCGGGAGGTGATTCACATATTGCAGAATTCCCAGCCTCTGACTTGCTTTGCTAACCATAGGATTTAAGTGGCTAGTTCAGTTAACTTTCAGATCTGTAAGGATTCGCAGCTGAGCAGGCTGGTTATCGTACAGACATTTCATCACCATGCTAGGTAACATCGTCAGTGCAGCCTCCGATGAAGGGATGTTGTTCTACTTTGCTTGGCATTTATATGATCTGGCCTGTTAAGTTGGATTGTCATTTTCAGTTCTGTACTGCATGGGTTTGTATATGGGGTCTAATTCCACATGTTTGTTAATTGCAGGTTGAAAACCGGCCTTCACGAATTCTCGTGTATGTCTGTGGTTGGCTTGAGCTAGGATGGTCACATTGCCCCAGTTAAATGGATGGCCTTCGTTGTCTGAGTGCACTGAGGTGACACAACAAACTTTCCCTCATCTCAGTGCACTCGGACAACGAAGGCCATCCATTTAACTGGGACAACGTGACCATCCTAGCTCAAGCCAACCACGGACACACGAGGGAATTCCTAGAGGCCTGGTTTTCAACCCATAATACAACTAACAAATGTGGAATTAGACCCCATATACAAACCCATGCAGAACAGCATTGGAAATGACACAACCCAATTAACAGGCCAAATTGTATAAATACCAAGCGGAGTAGAACAACATCACTTCATCGAGGCTGCACTGATGATGTTACCTAGCATGGTGATGAAATGTCTGTACGATAACCAGTCTGCTCAGCGAGCAAACCAACAACTTCATCCACAAGCCGAGCTACAAATCTTCACTAGAACCTTACAGAAATGTTCGTGACTGATGGTCCTTGGCAGCATGGATTAGAAGTTGGCTAAAAGGTAGGAAACAGAGGGTAGGTGTAGATGGGCATTTCTTGAGATTAAAGATAAGTTGAAAGTGATGTTCCACACAGAACAGTTTTGGGAGCCTTGCATTTTCTGATTTATATAAACGATTTAGATCTGGGGGTTGAGGCACAGTCTCTAAATTTGAGAACAGTGAATTTTGGGGATGATGCTGAACAACTTCAGAGAGACATTGACACGTTGGCCAAATGGGCAGACACTTGACAGATGAATTTTAATGCAGAGAAAGGTGGTAATGTGTTTTGGTAGAAGAAACACAGACAATACTGGCTCAATGGTACAACTTTGAAGAGAGTGCAAGAGCAGACGGAACTCGGGGTTTGCATGCATAATTCTCTGAAAGTGGCCAGGCAAGTTAAAACAGCTGTTACAAAGGCTTACAGGATCTTTGACTCTATAAATAGCAGCATAGAGTATAAAGGCAATAAAGTAATGCTACACCTCTACAAATCACTGGTCGGACCACATTTGGAGTGTTGTGTTCAGTTCTGGGTACCTTATTTAAGGAAGAATGTTAAAGCCTTGGAGAGAGTTCAGAGGAGATTTACTAGAATGATACCAGGAATTAAGGATTTTAGGTACAAGGAAAGATCAAAGAAGTTGGGCTTATTTCCTGTGGGAAGAGAAAATTAAGATTACCTTATTGAGATGTTCAAAATAATGAAGAGTTTTGACAGGGTAAAGAGGGATATTTTGTTTCCACTAGTTGGTATGTCAGTAACTATGAATCGCAATTTCAAGGTTGTCAGTAAGAAAACTAGGAGTGGATTGAGGAGAAACTTATTTACACAGAGTAGTTAGGATTTGGAATGCACCTTCTGGGAGAGTGGTGGAAGCAGATTCTATAGGAGGTTTCAAAAGAGAGCTGGATATATATTTGAAAGTGTGGGAACTGCAAGAGATGCAGATGAGGGCATTATGAATCAACAGCGGGGTAAGTTGCGGTTCGTGAAGTAGGAGGACATCTGGGATGTTCGGGAGTCAAATGCTCCATCTTGGGAGCAGATGCGGTGGAGGTGGAGGAATAGGAAGTAAGAGATCGCATTCTTGCAGGAAGGAGGTCAAGAGGAGGTAGTCAAGGTATCTATGGGAGTCGGTGAGTTTGAAATAGATGTTGGTGCTGAGATAGTCATCGGAGATGGAGACGGAGAGGTCCAGGAAGGGGAGGGAGGTATCGGAGATGGACCAGGTGAATTTAAAGTTGTGGTGAAATGTAAAGTTGATGAACTGTTCAAGCTCCTCATGAAAGCACGAGGCAACACCGATACAGTCATCAATGTAGCGGGGGAAGAGATAAGGGATGGTGCCAGCGTAACAGCGGAAGAGAGACTGTTCCACATATCCTACGAAGAGGCAGCCATAGCTTGGACCCATATGAGTGCCCATAGCCACTCGTTTAGCCTGTAGGAATTGGGAGGAGTTAAAGAAAAAGATGTTGAGGGTAAGGACAAGTTCCATTAGCCAGATGAGGGTTTCGGTGGAGTGGAAATGGTTGGACCTGCGAGAGAGGAAGAAGCTTTTTTTCCTGCGTGGGGGCTACAGGTTTATAGGGACTGGATGTCCCTGATGAAGATGAGGCATTGGTGGGGCAGGGAATTGAAAATCTTGGAGGAGGTGGAGTGCATGGGAAATGTCCTGAACGTAGGTGATGAGCTCCTGGACTAGGGGGACCAAATGGATTCGATGTAAGTGGAAATGAGTTCAGTGGGGCAGGAGCATTGCTGTTAATTTTCCAAAACTCCCTGGATTCAGGAAAGGTTCCATCAGCTTGAAAAGGGAGGCAGAAAACAGGAAACTGTAGGCCAGAGATAGTAGGAACTGCAGCTGCTGGAGAATCTGCGATAACAAGGTGTAGAGCTGGATGAACACAGCAGGCCAAGCAGCATCAGAGGAGCAGGAAGGCTGACGTTTTGGGCCGAGATCCTTCTTCAGAAATGGGGGAGGGGAAGGGAAGGGGTTTCTGAAATAAATAGGGGGAGAGGGGGAGGCGGATAGAAGATGGATAAGGGAGAAGATAGGTGGAGAGGTGACAGACAGGTCGAAGAGGCGGGGATGGAGCTAGTAAAGGTGAGTGTAGGTGGGGAGGTAGGGAGGAGATAGGTCAGTCCAGGGAGAATGGACAGGTCAAGGGGGCGGGATGATGTTAGTAGATGGGGGTGGGGCTTGAAGTGGGAGGAAGGACAGGTTAGGGAGGCGGGGACGAGCTGGGCTGGTTTTGGGATGCGGTAGGGGGAGGGGAGATTTTGAAGCTCGTGAAGTCCACATTGATACCATTGGGCTGCACAGTTCCCAAGTGGAATATGAGTTGCTGTTCCTGCAACCTTCGGGTAGCATCGTTGTGGCACTGCAGGAGGCCCAGGATGGACATGTCGTCTGAGTAATGGGAGGGGGAGTTGGAACGGTTCGCGACTGGGAGGTGCAGTTGTTTAGTGTGAACCGAGCGTAGGTGTTCTGCAAAGCGGTCCCCAAGCCTCTGCTTGGTTTCCCCGATGTAGAGGAGGCCACAACGGGAACAGCAGATGCAGTATACCACATTAGCAGATGTGCAGGTGAACATCTGCTTGATGTGGAAAGTCTTCTTGATTTCTGGGAAGGTGGTGAGGGAGGAGGTGTAGGGGCAGGTGTAGCACTTCCTGCGGTTGCAGGGAGAAGTGCCGGCTGTGGTGGGGCTGGAGCAGAGTGTGGAGTGGACAAGGGCGTCACAGAGAGAGTAGTCCCTCCGGAAAGCAGATAAGGGTGGGGAGAGAAAATGTCTTTGGTGGTGGGGTCGGATTGCAGATGGCGGGTGTGTCGGAGGATGATGCGTTGGATCCGGAGGTTGGTGGGGTGGTATGTGAGGATGAAGGGGATTCTGTTTTGGTTGTTATTGCGGGGAGGGGGTGTGAGGGAAGAGTTGCGGGAAATGCGTGAGACACGGTCGAGGGCGTTCTCGACCACTGAGGGGGTATGTTGCGGTCCTTGAAAAACGAGGACACCTGAGATGTTCAGGAGTGGAATGCCTCATCCTGGGAGCAGATGCGGTGGAGGTGAAGGAATTGGGAATAGGGGATGGCATTTTTGCAGGAAGGTAGGTGGTAGGAGATGTATTCTAGGTAGCTGTGGGAGTCGATTTCCAGGTGGTTGCCAGAGATGGAGACAGAGAGGTCCAGGAAGTAGAGAGAGGTATTGGAGATGGTCCAGGTGAACTTAAGGTTGGGGTGGAAGGTGTTGGTGAAGTGGATGAACTGTTCGAGCTCCTCGTGGGAGCATGAGGCGGTGCTGATACAGTCATCAATGTAACAGAGGAAGAGGTGGGGTTTAGGGCTGGTGTAGGTGCGGAAGAGGGGATTGTTCCACGTAACCTACACAGAGGCAGGCATAGCTTGGGCCCATGCGGGTACCCATGGCCACCCCCTACCCCCATCCCAGGCCCCAAGAAGACTTTCCACATCAAGCAGATGTTCACCTGCACATCTGCTGATGTGGTATACTGCATCTGCTGTTCCCGTTGTGGCCTCCTCTACACTGGGGAAACCAAGCAGAGGCTTGGGGACCGCTTTGCAGAACACCTACGCTCGGTTCACACTAAACAACTGCACCTCCCAGTCGCCAACTGTTTCAACTCCCCCTCCCATTCCTCAGACGACATGTCCATCCTGGGCCTCCTGCAGTGCCACAACGATGCCACCCGAAGGTTGCAAGAACAGTAACTCATATTCCACTTGGGAACTGTGCAGCCCAATGGTATCAATGTGGACTTCACAAGCTTCAAAATCTCCCCTCCCCCCACCATATCCCAAAACCAGCCCAGCTCATCCCCGCCTCCCTAACCTGTCCTTCCTCCCACCTATCCCCTCCTCCCACCTCAAGCCCCACCCCCATCTCCTACCTACTAACCTCATCCTGCCCCCTTGACCTGTCCGTCCTCCCTGGACTGACCTATCTCCACCCTACCTCCCCACCTACACTCACCTTTACTGGCTCCATCCCTGCCTCTTTAACTGGTCTGTCTCCTCTCCACTTATCTTCTCCTCTATCCATCTTCTATCTGCCTCCCCCTCTCTCCCTATTTATTTCAGAACCCCCTTCCCCTCCCCCATTTCTGAAGAAGGGTCTAGGCCCGAAACGTCAGCCTTCCTGCTCCTCTGATGCTGCTTGGCCTGCTGTGTTCATCCAGCCCCACACCTAAGCTATAGGCCAGTCAGCTTGACATCTGTCACAGGGAACATGTTAGAATTAATTAATAATGAGATGATAACATCACAATTAGGAAAAACGTCAAGGTGATTAGAAAAGTTTTGTCAAAAGAAGATCGTGTTTATCCAATTTATTAAAATTCTCTGAAGGAGTAATATGTGTTGTGGATAAAGAACAACTTGTAGATATATTTTCCTTGGAATTCTGGAAGGCATTTGATAAGGTACCACATGAAAGGTTCTTACAAAAAGGAAAGGCTCATAGAATAGGGTAACATCTTATCGTGGTTAAAGGAGTGACTGGCAAAAAATATTTATACATAAATGGGTCTTAGATTGGCAGGATGTATGAGTGTAATCCCACAGCGCTGGGGCCTCAGCATTTATAATTAACATCAATGATTTAGCTGGTAGCTAAATTCACAGATGATACCAAGATAGGCTACAGGGTATGTTTTGAAGAATATCTGTGAAAGTTGCAGACAGATACAGATAGGTTGAGTGAATGGGGAAAAATCTGGCAGACAGAGTATAATGTGGGGAAATGTGAAGACATTCAGTTTGGCAGGAAGGATTAAAAAAGAAGCAAACTATCTCTCTAAATGGAGAACAACTGCAGAATTTCAACGTGCATAGTGATTTGTGTTCTGTTGCCTGAGTTGCATAAGGTTAGATTGCATTGCAGTACATAATCAAGAAGGTGAACGCAATGCTATGCTTTCCTTCAAAAGGATTTGAACTTTAAAGTAAGGATAATATGTTTCAGTTATATAAGGCATTGCTACTGATACATCATGTTGAATACTGTGTGCAGTGTTAGTGTCCTTGTTTAAGAAAAATTGTAAATGCATTGGAGGAGGTTTGCTAGATTGATGACTGGAATGAGGAGGTTGTTTAATTTGGGTTTGTCTCCGAGGGCTAGGCTGGTGGTTAGAAGAGGGAAGGGTGACTTGGTTAAAGTGTATAAGATCCAGAGTGGTCTTGACAAGGTGGACGTGGGAAGGACGTTTTCTCTTGCTGGTCTTTCCAGCACTGAATGGGACTGTTTTAAAATTAGGAGGCACATTTTCAGGACAGCGATGAAGAGGAATTTTTACTCTCTGACAGTTGTGCAACTTTGGAACTCTCTGCCTCAGAAGGCAGTAGCGATGAGGTCATTGAATATTTTCTTTTGTTTGGCAGGGGAATGAAGGATTATTGGGTGTGGGTGGTGATATGAAATTTGAAATGTAAACCAGTCTGCATTGTTTTATTGAATGGCAGAGCAAGTTTGAGAGATTGATTGGTCTACCTGTGCTCCTATATTGTATGCCTGTATGAGTCTGTCAGAATACACTGAGATAGAGTACACACATGACCCTGTTATTCCCCAAAATTATCGTGTGACGCAGTCGTTCCGGGTCATATGATTTCAACATTGTTGGGATGGATTGTACAAGAACAGCTGAACGTTATTAACCCTTGATAGGCATAAGCTTTCTTCTACTGGGGCCAATATTTGTTTGAGGCAGTATCCAGGTGGCTAATAGGCAACCCACCCAGATAATTCAGCATGAGAGCCCCAGTCTAGGGCAAAATTATCTAGACTTGATACGGCTGTAAAATGAGATTCTAGAAGTGGTCATTTTGTAGTGTTGTTTGTGATATGAATTTGGGTTAGCGTCAAGCCTGCTTTTATAACATGCTCATGAGCCATTGGAGTCCCCGGGTAATTTATAATTCTACATAACCTGCATTTAATTATTTATAAGAACCTGTTCAGACGTGCTATGAAATATCTCTGGGATAGGTGGGGCTTAAACCCAGAATGTTGGGCTCAGAGATAGGGACTCTATCACTGCACCAATAAGATCTTCACAATCTACATTGATGCTTAGAAAGTAGGAGCCTTCATCTCCCTGCTTTTGGAATATTTAAATATTTAATTATGAGAAATGAGCTCTTTCCACGACAGTATCTACACATGTGCACTAACCATCTCCTGGACAAATTGGAAGCCTAAAGTAAAGTGAACCAACATCAGTGGCCAGAACCTGATCTTAAGCTCTGGTTTCTGATCACTGATAGCTATGTGAATGTACTCTTAGAGTCTTATTATTTTTGTAAGAAAAGCCTAATTCTGTCTGTACAGACCTGTTGCAAGTACTTTTTTCTGGCTTTCGCTTATTATCTTGTTGATTTGCAGGTAATTGGAAGGAAGTGCTATTGCAATATATTGATGCAGAACAACTCCCTGTTTATTATGGTGGAACTCTCACAGATCCAGATGGGAACCCAAAATGCCCGAGCAAGGTAAATATTGCTGTTCGTGTTGCAATTCTTGTGGACTCTGGAAAATGAAATGATTGTGAGAGGTGTTACCATCACTATGTCTGTCTAAAACCTAACATAATGATAAATTTGCCCTCAATAAAATTCATGGCCCATTAGCACTAATGACACGTATGAATAATTTGCATTTTAATTTCAGACTGTATCTAGCATTTCCAAAAAAGTTGTCAAACCTGGGTATTTCCCACCTTGTTCAAATAATTGGTTTTCCTTATCCTATTCCTATTATTGGAGTACATATTATCTCAGTCCCAAAATGAAATGTAGTGAAGGTGTTCAACTTTCTAGTACAGGTTTGCTGTGGGATTCCCCAATGTTTCTCACTAAGAAGTGACCAGTATTGTGGTGAATGTAGATGCTGTCTGTCAGGATGGGGGAAGTTGTGGGCTGAGGCTGACAGGGGAATCATGAACGTTATAGGAACACCAAACACACTGATCCATGGAGTAGATTCACATCAATTAACTGACTTTCCCTTGAGTGCAGTATTTATAAAGACTTCAGTATGAGCAAGATGATCAGAAAACTGCAGCCAGATCTCTTAACCAGGGAGATACAAAATGGGAAGAGCCTAAAAGCAGAAAACAGTATATTAGTTCAAACAAAATAGAGAAATAAAAGTCTTTTATAGCGGCCTCTCACTTTTCTGCAAGCACTTGAAAGTTCTTGAAAGTTGTGACTCTAGATCAAATTAAAATTGAATCCAGCCTTTAGTATTTGAAAAAAGAGTGATTAGTTATTAGAGCTAATTGATTCTGTCTAGTATCAGTAAATAATGTTGACTACAGGTATAGGGAATCACAGAACATACAGAACGAAAGCTTTTTGTGTTGCTTCCCCCTTACGGTTAAAAAGGAAGCCAAATAGTCTACTGACAGATATGCAGTGAGAACTTCTTGAGGAGTCAGCAGGCACCGTCTTAAAAATAATTAATTTTTGATTGCTCCTCGGTATTTTTAGGAAGTAATTCTGAGCATAATGCTTTGCTAAAATTAGCAAATACAGCAATTTTAGTCTATACAACTGCAAAGTTGGCTTTTGAAGTCAAATGTTTGTTGTTAGAAAACTTCTAGACTTGACTATTTTTGTATTCGTTCATGGGAAATGGGTGTCAGTGGCTGGGTAGCCAATAATTGCCCTATTTGCCCATAGATAAAGCTGAGTGGTTTGCTAGGCTATTTCAGAGTGCAGTTAAGAGTCAACCATGTTTCTGTGGGTCTGGAATCACACGTAGGTCAAAGAGTTAAGATGCGCTTCCCTAAAGGGCATTAGTGAACTAGGTGATCTTTACAATAGTTGGCAATGTTTTCATTATCATAATTAGACTTTTGAATCCAAATTTTTTAAAAATTGAATTCAAATTCCACCATCTGCCATGATGGCATTCGGACTAGTCCCAAGAACTTTACCTGGGTCACCAGTCCATTAATAATACCACTAGGGCTATCATCTTCCCCTAAACACCTTCTCCTCCCACATTCTACCTTCTGTAAACTTGAGGTCATCCAAAACCTTCTGCCAATGACTTAACTCACAATAAGTACTAATCTCCTCTCGCCCCCACAGTCAGTAATCTAAATTGGCATCCAAACAAGGAACACCTTGATTTTTAAATTCTCGTCTGTGTTTTTCTAATCCCTCCAGGATTTTGGTCTCCTTATAAACTTCCCTAACCCCACAACCCTCCAAGATCTCCCCTCTCCCCTGTTGTGGCCTCATATATTCCCAATTCTAATTGCTCTAGCTCTTTAGAGAAGGCAATCTGCCATCCTTACCTGGTCTGATTTACAAACCCGCACCAATGGAATTGACTGTAAACTGCCCTTTGTGCCCAGTCAGCCACTCAACTACACCAAACTGCTGCAGAGAAGTTGAGCAATTAAGGATGGGCAACAAATGTTGGCCTCGCTGGTGACTTCCACATCCCATCAGACTACTTTTTAATAAAAAAGGAGGCTGTGCCTTTAGTTGCCAGGGCCTCAAGATCTGTTATTCCCTCCCTCCACGCCTCTCCCTTTCTGTGTTACTTTTGTCTATTGAGGCACCTTTAAAATAAAATCAACTTGCTCAGAGATGTTATTACACATCTCCAGAGCAGGTGGGACTTGAACCCAGGCCCCCTGGCTCCAAGGCAGGGACACTGCTAGTGTACCACAGAAATCCATCAAAGCACTCCTTAAAACATACCCATTTGATCAGGTTTTTGGTTACCTGACCTAAACATTCCTTATGTACCTCAATGTCATACATTGTCTTATAATGCTCCTGTGACATGCCTGGGACATTTTGTTACATTAAGAACACTATTTAAATATAAGTTATTGTTTATTAATTTGTTATTGGTTTTGGTCAACTTACTGAGGAACTGTCCTTATTTGGCCCGTTAAAAAGAACCTTTACTCAGTTCCCTTAATTGAGCTGGAACAGAAGTGCCAGAAGTGTGGAGGCTGCAGTTGATGGTAAAGCTGTTGACATTTTTCATCTGTACAATTCTGAAACTGTCAGCAAATCATGGCATCAGCACAAATGCCATTAAATGTCAGCATGTAGAAGCTGTTGTGTAATTTCTTACCACACTGAAGTCACTGCAAATGCCAATCTTCTGGAAATCACTGAAATTATGAGAACATCCCCTTTTACATTGTCATATCACTATTAAGAATCTATTATAAAGTTACACCTTGTTAAGTAAAATATTTTAATGTAGTGCTAAGACATAACTACTACTGGCCCTTGAAAATTAATTTTATATCCGAGTACCCACCTTTTCCATTATAAGAATTTCAATATTTTTAATATAAATTATATTTTTCAAAGTTTATTCATGATATTCTGATTCTGATATATATGTGCAGTCTTTATTTGCGTTCTGTAAAATGGAAGGGTATTCGGGACATTGTAGCCCTGGCTAGCTGCCTGTGAGAATTCTTTAGTGTGATTGGCTATATACCCTGCTTGATGACATCTCTGATGCCAGACACAAAGAGAGTCACTTGACATGGTGTCAGATTCTAACTAACATTAGTATGTATTTCCCTGCTTCCATAGAGGTTGTTAGGTTCAAAAGTGATTACTTTCCCATCACTCTTGACTGCAAAATCTAGACTATTGCCTCAGTAAAGTACTTCACTGT
Organism: Ginglymostoma cirratum; assembly: GCA_024137785.1. Lineage (NCBI taxonomy): Eukaryota > Metazoa > Chordata > Chondrichthyes > Orectolobiformes > Ginglymostomatidae > Ginglymostoma > Ginglymostoma cirratum. Next base: position 21,757,728 of record JAHRHZ010000098.1, read on the forward strand.
GTTTGCCACCAGGCGTGGGTGACTGCCAAGCGATTCAGTAACGACTGGACAGAACTCAACCTAGCAACAATACCTGTTCACTTGTAAGCCTGTTATGAAATAGCAAAATGTATTCTGCATCTTAGGAATGCCTTCCGATTTAAAAACTCACATTCCTTTTTTTATAGATAAACTTTGGTGGTGATGTACCAAAGTCATACTACATCCTTGAGTCCATTAAGCAGCAATATGAAAACATGGTCACAGTCAACAGGGGCTCATCTTTTCAGTCTGAATACGAGGTGCTGTTCCCTGGCTGTGTTTTAAGGTGAGGCTGAATTTAATACGGTACCTAGAACGAAGAAAATTACAGCACAGGAACAGGCCCTTCGGCCCTCCCAGCCTGCGCCGATCCAGATCCTCTATCTAAACCTGTTGCCTGTTTTCCTAGGATCTGTATCCCTCTGCTCCCTGCCCATTCATGTATCTGTCTAGATACATCTTAAATGATGCTATAGTGCCCGCCTCTACCACCTCCGCTGGCAACGCGTTCCAGGCACCCACCACCCTCTGCATAAAGAACTTTCCACGCATATCTCCCTTAAACTTTTCTCCTCTCACCTCGAAATCGTGACCCCTAGTAATTGAGTCCCCTACTCTGGGAAAAAGCTTCTTGCTATCCACCCTGTCTATACCTCTCATGATTTTGTAGACCTCAATCAGGTCCCCCCCTCAACCTCTGTCTTTCTAATGTAAATAATCCTAATCTACTCAACCTCTCTTCATAGCTAGCGCCCTCCATAACAGGCAACATCCTGGTGAACCTCCTCTGCACCCTCTCCAAAGCATCCACGTCCTTTTGGTAATGTGGCGACCAGAACTGTACGCAGTATTCCAAATGTGGTTGAACCAAAGTCCTAGACAACTGTAACATGACGTACCAACTCTTGTACTCAATACCCCGTCCGATGAATGAAAGCATGCCGTATGCCCTCTTGACCTCTCTATCAACCTGCATTGCTACCTTCAGGGTACAATGGACCTGAACACCCAGATCTCTCTGTGTATCAATTTTCCGCAGGGGTTTCCCATTTACCGTATAGTTCACTCTTGAATTGGATCTTCCAAAATACATCACCTCACGTTTGCCTGGATTGAACTCCATCTGCCATTTCTCCACCCAACTCTCCAATCTATCTATATTTTGCTGCATTCTCCGACAGTCCCCTTCACCGTCTGCTACTCCACCAATCTTAGTGTCAGCTGCAAACTTGCTAATCAGACCATCTCTACCTTCCTCCAGATCATTTATGTATATCACAAACAACAGTGGTCCCAACACGGATCCCTGTGGAACACCACTGGTCACAGTTCTCCATTTTGAGAAACTCCCTTCCACTACAACTCTCTGTCTCCTGTTGCCCAGCCAGTTCTCTATCCATCTAGCTAGTACGCCCTGGACCCCATGCGACTTCACTTTCTCCATCAGCCTACCATGAGGAACCTTATCAAATGCCTTACTGAAGTCCATGTATATGACGTATGCAGCCCTTCCTTCATCTGTCAACTTTGTCACTTCCTCAAAGAATTCTATCAAGTTGGTAAGACATGACCTTCCCTGCACAAAATCATGCTGTCTGTCACTAATAAGCCCATTTTCTTCCAAATGTAAATAGATCTTATCCCTCAGTATCTTCTCCAGTAGCTTCCCCACCACTGACGTCAGGCTCACCGGTCTATAATTTCCTGGATTATCCTTGCTACCCTTCTTAAACAAGGGGACAACATTAGCAATTCTCCAGTCCTCTGGGACGTCATCCATGCTCAAGGAGGCTACAAAGATATCTGTTAAGGCCCCAGCTATTTCCTCTCTCGCTTCCCTCAGCAACCTGGGATAGATCCCATCTGGACCTGGGGACTTGTCCACCCTAATGCCTTTTAGAATACTTCCCCCCTCCTTATGCCGACTTGACCTAGAGTAATCAATCGTCTATCCCTAACCTCAACATCCATCATGTCCCTCTCCTCAGTGAATACCGATGTAAAGTACTCATTAAGAATCGCACTCATTTTTCTCTGACTCCTCGCATAACTTCCCTCCTTTGTCCTTGAGTGGGCCAACCTTTTCTCTAGTTACCCTCTGCTGGAATCTTGGGGTAAGAAACATCTACTTTTCAAAATATATGTATTTTGCATTCTGTTATTAAATCATAAGACCATAAGATGTAGGAGCAGATTTAGACCATTTGGCCCATTGAGTCTGCTGCACCAGTCGTTCATGACTGATATGTTTCTCAACACCATTCTCCTGCCTTCTCCCCGTAATGCTTGACCCCTTACTAATCAAGGACTTATCTATCCCTGTTTTAAACGCACTAAATGACTTGGCCTCCACAGCCCTTCTGTGTCAATTAGTTCACAGATTCATTACCCTCTATACCACCCTGTCCACTGTTAGGACCCTCCTGACCCTCCTCCTTTGGCTGAGTGTCCAATTCTGATTGAAATTCTAGGAAATGTTTATAGAGTCACTTTTAACCCTATTATTGGCAAAACACCTGGTGAATATCTCAAAATCAGTCTGATAAAGAAAATCTGAACTCGCTTGGAATTGTTTTTCAATTTTTCTTCAAGGGATGTCTTATTAATTCTGCTCAAAGAATATTGAGCTCTCAGTCACAAGGGTTGAGTTTAAATCCCTAGCCTCAGCTGGAAATTGAATCTTACTGCCTCTACTCATTAGGTTTTTATTAGGTCAGTCAGGAGTGTGATGGAGTACTCTCCACTTGCCAGTATGCATGTTTGAAAGCATGTTCTTGCCTTTGGTCATTTTCAACATGCCATTTTGGGGAAAGAAACAACTACCGACCCATAAATGGCTGATTAGGTGGATGAATGCAGCTCCAATAATACTCCAGAAACTCAACACTACAATATTCTTAACGTTGTAAGACAACTGCAAGACGCTTGATGAGTCTGCAGAGGTATATGAGACACGAGCTGTATTGAATCACATTTTACTGTTCTGGCTTATATCTTTCCATGAGGCTACATAATTGGTCAAATCATGCGATGCTGCATCATTTTCTGTTGTGAATGTTCAGTGTATGATTAGCATGTTAAAAGATTAGGATGAAAGTATTAACAACCCTCTAGAATATAACGCGCCACAGACCCCATCCAGGACAAAGCAGCCAGCTTGAATAGCACCCACCCACTACATTAAACACTCTATCCCTCCACCACTGACACCAACTGACCAGCATTGTGTCCCATCAACAAGATGTGCTGCATCAACTTACCACACTTCCTTCAATAGCAACTCCCAAACCAATGACCCCTATTACCTGGAAGGACAAGAACAGCAGATGCATGGGAACACTACCCACCAGCTATGTGTTTCCCTCCTGAGCCACACACAATCCTGACTTGTCACTGTATCACTGGTCATTCATTTTGCTGGCTTGAAACCTGGAACTCCCTCTCTGCACCATGTGGACTGCAGGGATTCAAGAAGGTGGCTCAGTACCATGTATTAAAAGGAAATTAAGGGTTGGGCAACAATACTAACATCTTAGGAACTAAAACAAAGAAAGCTACTGGGATGAAGCAATCATTGAAAGAGTATAATTTATCTGGAAACTTCACTGAAGCAATCACAGTGAGTCATTCCTATCTATGGCTAAGACCTTCTTACCTTCTAAGCTGAAGGAGAAAGCCAATGGTGGACAAAAGGAAAATAGAAGTCAAAAAGGTAACTGTATCGACTTCTTATTTACAACATATAGATTTGATTCATATCAAAATGTTTATTTTAGAAATAATTTGTTTGATATAGTTAAATATGTTGTATTCCTTGCTGTGGTGTGGTGTAAAGAATTAAAATTTTTGATGTTTGGCATTATTTCAGGTAATATAAAAATGATTAATGATGGAAAGTTAGGTACTTTGAAAATGATGAATATGTTCCAGTATTTTAAATAATCATGGTTAAGCAGGAACAGAGGCAAGGGGCCTGAATTTCCCACCACCCAGTGTGCCAATTTAATGGCATGTCCCTGTTTTGGATCATTTTGCGATATGCCTGTTGAGGGAGAGAAGAAGTTAACCCCCTACAAATGGCTGATAATCAATTAGGTGGTTTTAAGAGCCTTTAGACTCCAAGGTCAAAAGGAGTTTTCCAATCTACATGCAATATACATCCGAATTTCCTTGTGGAATTAGTTTAGAACGGCATCATTTTCGACACAGACGTGCGGGCTGAAGAGCCTGTTGCTGTGCTGTTCTATGTCCTATTTTTTACGTTCTGTGACCTCCCAGTGCCACATCGGACAGCCAATGTTCCTGCTACCTTTTCTTAGACCCACCCACCCCTTACAGGTCAGAATCACAGATATAGGTTCTGAGGAGAGCCATCCTTCACATTAGCACAGAGCCACTTGTGGCCAGTTTTAATTTAATCTTTTTAAAAGTCTTCTGCAGGTCTCCCTCTTGAGATGCCCTCCCTCCTCTCTGTGCATTGGGAGCTCCTTCCTCAGGTGGTGGGGCTGACATTATGTCATTATGTCATGTTCCCCAATAGATATAGGTTGTTGTATTTTTATCAAGAGCTTTCGTGTAGAAGTGACTGTATAAACATTTCCCAGAATTGCAATCGTACAAAAAATAGATACGTAGCCAAAGAAGGAGATAATAAGAAGGCTGATCAAAGCTTAATAAAACAGGAGCATCTTAGTAGCAGACAGTGTGGTACAGAGGTGGAGCGATTTAGAAAGTGAATTCTCAAGCTTTGGGTCTGGATGGTACAAACCATTTTGCTGGGGCAGAATGAATTGGGGTAATGGGGTAATATTACTTTTCCTTTAGTATTGTTAGCTCAAAGTCCTGGAATTTCCTCCCTAACAGCACTATGGGTCTACTTATTGCATGTGGACTGCAGCTTTCAAGTAGGCAGCTCACCACCAGCTTCTCAAGGGGAACTAGAAATTGGCTACACATGCTGGCCCATCACAGCGATGCCCACATCCCATGAATGAATAGAATAAAAATTAGAGAAGCGCAGTTTTTGGAGGATTGTAGCATTGATGAATACAGAGGTAGGGGGGTTTGAAACCACAAAGGGATTTATGCATGACAATGACAAATTTAGGTGTGAGATATTTCTGAGTTTCTACATTTCGTAATTTGGATCTTTACTTCCAGGTGGCAGTTTATGACTGAGAGTGCAGACATTGGGTTTGGTGTGTACTTGAAGACAAAAATTGGAGAACGACAAAAGGCTGGCGAAATGGTCGAAGTGGTTCCTAACCAGAGATACAATAGTCACCTGGTACCTGAGGATGGAACATTTACCTGCCAGGAACCTGGAGTCTGTATGTCAATTAACTACTTTTGTTAAAATTATAATTTCATTATTATCAGGTAGTATTTCTGGTGCTATTAAATCAACTAATGTGGTCACTATGGTTAAGGTGTACATCAGTAATGTCCAGGTATATGTGCTGGCTTGTGATTATTTACAGTCATCTTTCAGTACATCTCTCTACCTGCTTAGTTTTCTCTAATAATCTCTAATTATTGATAACAGTTGTAGGTCATCTATGGATTTACTCATGGTTTTCTGGTCCTGTAGTGATTTTTTTATTTATACTCACGTTCCACTTTAGAGGGACAATATCAATTACTGCAATGCAGAAAATTTACTAACATGGTATAATTGTCACCAACTGAGGTAAAATATTACACACTTTACTTCTACCAATGGGACGGGCTCTGCCTGAATCATCGCTGGGACCAGAGTCCTTGCAAATCACATCACTAAGGATGTGGATAGGGCTTTAAACTAGATATTTGGGGGTGAGAGTGTTTGGATTCAGTTGCATGGAAAATTACGGAAAGAGTTAAAGAGGTGGAGCACTCAGGAGAGGTTAAAGTTTCCAAAACAGGTAATAGGACAGAGAGTATAGGAAGGGTCAGGCTGTTCGCCCAAGAGAAAGAGGATGAAGTTTTGGAACCCGGGGGAGAGACTGCGAGGTGCTTAAGCAAATTGACATAGGGAAGAATAAAGTATTAGCAGGCTTAAAAGTGGATAAATCTCCAGGTGTGGATGAATTATGTCATAGACTGCTGTGGGAGGCACGGGAGGAGGTTACACAGGCACTGACTCAACTTTTTAATCCCTCTCTGGCCACAGGGGAGGTGCCAGATGACTGGATATCAGTTAATGTGGTTCAATATTCAAGAACGGATGTAGAAATGAGCCAGAGAACTCAGACCAGTGAGTCTCACGGCAGTAGCAGGGAAACTGTTGGAGAAAATTCTGAAGGAGAGCATCTGTCTCCATTGGAGAAGCAAGGCTTGATCAGAAACAGTCAGCGTGGCTTCATCAGAGAGAGATCATGCCTAACAAATTTGATTGAATTTTTTTGAGGAGGTAACCAGGTGTGTAGATGAGGGTTGTAGTGCAGTTGTTGTAGTTCATGTGGATTTCAGCAAAGCCTTTGGCAAGGTCCCACATAGGAGACTTACCAAGAAAGCAAATGCAGATGGGATGCAGGGTAATTTGATAAAGTGGATTCAAAATTGGTTCAGTTGTAGGAGATGGAGGGTGACGACAGAAGGCTGCTTTAGTGACTGGAAGCCGGTGTCCACTGATGTACCAGGAATTGGTGCTGGGCTCCATAATATTCATCATTTGTAAAATGATATAGATGATTGTGTGTAGGAGTTGGATTAGTTAGTTTGCAGATGTCACAAAGATTGTGAGGTTGAGTGTCCTGGCCACGAGAAAAATATATAAGGGATGGTCGAATGAGCAGATAAGCGGCAGATGGAAGTTAACTCTTAAAAAGTGTGAGGTGATACACTTTGGAAGGAGTCATTTGACAAGGAAATATTCAATGAACGGCATGACACTAGGATGCTCTGTTGTACAAGGGGACCTTGGAATGTTTGTCCATAGGTCTCTGAAGGTGGAAGGGCATGTTAGGAGGGTGGTGAAAAAGACATGTGGACATTTGCCTATATGAATTACAAAAAAAGGGAAGTCATGTTGGAACAAAAACAGAAGTTACTGGAAAAGCTCAGCAGGTCTGACAGCATCTGTGAAGAAAAAAAATCAGAGTTAACGTTTTGGGTCCAGTGACCCTCAGAACGGTTCTATACAACTCATGGGATTAGGCTGAAGGTCAGATAGAAGTGCCTTTGGTGATTTCTTCAAAAGAGTGGTCCTTGTTGATGAGACTGCCTCTTTAAAAGTCTTCGGTAGCAAGTGCATCTAATAAGGTTAAAACTTTTCAGTTGGTATAAACTTAGGACTATATTTAATATTTTTGGTGCAGACCCGATGGGCTGAAGGGCCTCTTCTGTACTGTAAGATTCAGTGATTCTATGTATCTAACCTCAGCACTGCAAATAAGGAGTCAGCTATGAGAATGGGGGCGCAGTCAATGCAGGACTGAGGGTGTTGTGCTTAAATGCACTCGGTATACGAAACAAGGTAAATGAGCTTATAGCACAGATTGAAATTCGCAAGTCTCACAGAGACGTGGCTGCAAGGGAATCAGGGCTGGAAACTAAATATCCAAGGATACACGTGTTGTTGAAAAGACAGGAAGAGGGGGCGCAATTGCTTAGTTAGTAAGAAATGAAATTAAAATGATAGCAAGAAGTAATGTCAACTCAGAAGGCATAGAATCTGTGTGGGAAGACTTGAGGAACCGCAAAGGAGAAAAGACCATGGTGTAAGAAGTGTACAGGCCTCAAGAAGTGGGCAAGAAAATAAATCAGCCCATAGAAAAGGCATGTAAGAAGGCAAAATTACAATAATCATAGGGGACTTCAGTATGGGGAAAATCAGTTTGGTAGCTGGACTCAAGAAAAGGAATTCATGGAATGTCTATGAGATGGTATTTTGGAGCAGCTTGTGGTAGAGCCCACTAGGGAACAGGCAAATCTGGATTTGATGATGTATAACGAGGCAGTTTTGATTAGGGAGCTGAAGGTGAAGAAACCTCCAAGGGGCAGTGACCATAACATGATAGAATTCACCCGGCAGTTTGAAAAGGAGAAGCTGGAATCGGATGTAATGGTATTATAATTGCGTAAAACTAACTGCAAAGCTATCAGGGAGAAGCTGGCCAGAGTTGATTGAAAGGAAAGCCTAGAAGGGAAGACAGTGGAGCAGCAGTGACCAGAGTTTCTGGGGGTAATTCAGGAGGCACAGCAGAAATTCATCACAAGGAAGAAGAAATATATTAAGGGGAGAATGAGGCAACCAGGGCTGACAAGGGAAGTCAGGGACAGAATAAAAGCAAAAGAAAAAGCATACAATGTGGTGAAGATTGGTGGGAGGCCAGATGAATGGGAAGTCTTTAAAAACCAGCAGAAGACAACTAAAAATTCAATAAGTGAGGAGAAAATGAAATGAGAGTAAGCTAGCTAGTAATATAAAAGAAGATTGCAACAGCGTTTTTTCAGTTATCTAAAAGGGAGAGGCTTGTGGACATTGGACCAACAGAAAATGAGGCCGCAGAAGTAGTGATGGGGGAACAAAGAAATAGCAGAGGAACTGAACAGGTACTTTTGCATCGGTTTTCACAGTGGAAGACACCAGCAACCTACCAGAACTTCGAGACTCGGGGGAAGAGGTTAGTGTAGTAGTCATCACCAAGGAGAAAGATGCTGGAGAAGCTGAAAGGTCTGAAGATGGAAAAATCACCTGGATCAAGTGGACTACACTCCAGGGTTCTCAAGGAGACAGCCAAGGGCATTGTGAAAACATTGTTTGTAATTTTTCAGGAATCGCTGGAGTCCGGGAGGGTCCCAGAGGACTGGAAAATGGCTAATGTAACACCCCTGTATAAGAAGGGAGGGAGGCAGAAGACTGGAAACTTTAGGCTGGTAGCCTGACCTAAGTTGTTGGTAAGATTTGAGAGTCTGTTATTAAGGATGAGATTGTAGAGTAGTTGGCAGTGCATAGTTAAATAGGGCAGACTGCACAGCTTGATCAAGGGGAGGTCATGCCTGACAATTCGGTTTGAATTCTTTGAGGAGGTAACGACTATTCATGTTACGCATTAACGATTTGGGTGAAAGAACTGAGGGCATTGTTGCTAAGTTTACAGATGATACAAAGATAGGTGGAAGGACAGGTAGTGTTTAGGAAGTGGGGAGGCTGCAGAAGGACTTGGACTTGCTAGGCAAGACAGCAAAGAAGTAGCAGATGAAATACAATATGGCAAAGTGTGAGGTTATATACTTTGGTGTGAAGAATAGAGATGTAAATATGCAGGTTCACTTGGCGGTTAGGAAGGCAAATATGATGTTGGCACTCATTTCAAGAGGGCTCGAAAACAAGAGCAGAGATGTTCGGCTGAGGCTGTACAATGCTCTGGTCATACTGCATTTGGAATATTGTGAGCAGTTTTTGGCGCCATATCAAAGGAAAGATGTACTGGCTTTGGAGGTGGTGCAAAGGAGGTTTACAAAAATGATCCCGGGGATGAAGGACTTGTCATATGAGGAGTGGTTGAGGACTCTGGGTCTGTACTCAATGCAGTTTAGAAGGATCAGGTGGGATCTGATTGAAACCTACAGGATACTGAGAGGCCTGGATAGAATGAATGTGGAGAAGATGTTTTCACTCCTAGAAGAGACTGGGACCTGGGGGCACAGCCTCAGAGTGAAGGGACAACCCTTTAGAACTGAGATGAGGAGAAATTTCTCCAGCTAGAGAGTGGTGACTCTGTGGAACTGATTGCTGCAGAGTCATTGAGTGTATTTAAGACAGAGATAGAATGGTTCTTGATTAGTAAGGAGACCAAGCGTTATGGGGAGAAGGCAGGAGAATGAGGTTGATAAACATAACAGCCCATGATCAAATAACAGATAGACCTGATTGGCTGAATGGCCTAATTCTGCTCCTGTGTTTTATGGTCTACTGAAAAACTCTGGCCTATTTTTGTTCCAATTTTAACTTGGAGTAGTAACAGGGACTGAAAGCAAATCCTCCTTGACTTTGACTACATCAGGCCTAGATAGTTTTAAATTCTGGGCATCATTTGCATTCAATCCACCTGAAAGGGAGCAATTGGAGGCTGGGTGATAGAGAAGATTGGAATTGACCATGCTTAGGAAGCAGCTAGCTGGCACCAAAGCACCCCTTATTTGCTACAAGGTAGATTTTGCCCCAGGCAAGCAGGGTTAAAATTGGTCCTGTTAAATATTCACGGCACTATTCTCTGATTACAATATATAACTTCCTTAAAATTGAAACAACTTTGTTCTTGCTTTCCTGAAGCCTCTTTTTAACAGTCGTTTGACATTACAATTACTCAACACATTCCTCTAACTTGCACCATGATTTGTAGTGTTTACTTAACATTCAACAATTCACTCTACTTGTTTATTTCTCCTTCCACTATACTCAAAAATAAGGCTTTCTTTTTGACATTTACATGAATTCTTTTTTTCTACTTAGCTCACTGAGCAAGTTTTTTATGTCCAGTCCGTGTTGTGTGTGTGTCTGTGTTTATGTGCATGCTCACGCATGTTAGTTGAAACAGTTGTAATAATTGATTGAATTTTGATTGCAGTGATTAAGGCAGTTTAATAATGTGAACCACAGAGAGCAGACATGGAATTCCTTGACAGGATTAATACCAATACAAACAGTATTGAAAATAAATGACTGGAAATACAAAGATAAGCTTGCATTAAAAATTCAGACTTTAAACTGAAGTTTGACTGGATAATAGCAATGGATCCAAGTGCAGTTAAAAAGTTATGGGAATGCTGAGAAGGTAGCTTGAGTTACAAAGGCATCTTATTCATAAAAGAGTATGTAACTGCAGTAGAGGATGACGGTATTGTATAACAAGAGGCAATTGGTGATGTAGCTGGAGCACAGAGTTGGTTCAAGATTGACCCTTGTTATTAGCCTTATTGGACAAAACAGAGCTGGACAGGAAATTCTGTGATCAAATTTGAACAATCTTATCAGTAGAAAATTCTGACTCGCGACCGTAGTGACCATGCAACACGATACACCATGTATTAATTTTAGCTGAAACATCTTGCACAATACACATCTTTTAACAAAAGTCTACTCCCTAGGTAACCAAGAAAATAAAGCTACCACAATAGTCAAAAGCATGTGTACATTCTCCTTTCTTATCATCTATCAACAAACATACAGACATGTTCTGTGGAATAAGAGTATTCGGGTCATATGCGCAAAGGTGGTATCCATTACTCATATTTTATTCAGTGATCAGAACTGCACTGGGGGGAATATAACAGTGTCTGCAGGGAAGTAATCTAAAATAGCAATTCAATATGCACTTCTGCTGATGGAACAGTTCTCCCTGAAATTTCTAAGTTAATGAATTATTTTTCTGCTGTGGCTCAGAGTTACTTGTAATTTTGCCTTCTTCATCGATATGTACCTTGGTATTTTATGAATTTTAATGATCCCGCAATACTGACTCTTCAACTGAAGGCTATTCAATCAAAACTTAAACAAATTGCAGGGCGATGGGAAAAGGCAGGGAAATGGGATTAGGTGGGTTGCATGAAGGCCAGTATGATGCAAGGGACTGAATAGCTGCCTTCTGTGGTGTAATCATTATTTAATGCTAAAAGCCACATGAAAACTCCCACTGGCTTTCCTCTTCGACAATGGAAATACTGTCAGCATCTCAAGTGTCTCCTGACAAACGTAGTTTCCATTTGCTGTCATCAGCCAGATGAAACTAAACTGTGTTGTTCTTTCCAAAACAGGCTTCCCAAAGCTTCAGACAGTTCTGCAACTCTGACCTAGACAATGTCTTGTGTAAATTTATTATAACATATCTACTGCCTTTACTTCTGGGTTCTATGCCCATATTAATAAGATCCAAAATGCTGTTGGCCTCTTTTTAATCTGTCATGTTTTTGTCATAATCGTAACTCCTCACTCCTACCTTTCAACTAATTTCCCGAAATCTTTGCCAGAGGGAGCTAGACTCCAGGACATGTAGTTTCAGTCTGTACAGTCCAACTAAACTCCTACCCAAAGGAAGAAATCCTGCCCAATAATGTAAAATACATTTTATTTTTAGTTAGATTGTAATTTTCCTGGATATTGTACGTGTCTGGGTGAAACTCCTCAGAAAACTGTCCCCTACTAAGGGGAATAGGGGTTGAGTTTTCTGAATGTTTGATATAATTATGTGAGATCATTTAAATTCTAAACGGGCACATAAATTTAATATTATAACAAAATGTAACTTTGGTGGAATATAAAAAGTACAAATTGCAAAGCTACATAAAACCTTGAAAAGATAGCTACAGGAAAATCTAAACTTCAACCACAAATTAATACAAATAGAAGACTTTAAAAGAAAGCAAGTATATCTACTAAATATCAAACTCATTACCTTGATCCCGAACTGTGTGAGACCCATCAGGTTCAGAATGAGTCTGAAATGGAGGTGACTTATGCCAATATCTCTCCCCTCACAAATTTAATTATTTAGGTTATGTTGAGATATTTACAATCATCTTGGTGTCATATAATATTAAATATGGTGTGGAAGATGCTTAATCGATCAATAATATAAATCCAATTATTTTAATTATAATCCCAAATTAGGGGAGAAGGCCTTTCAATTATAATTGAATTGCTCATTCAATTTCCAATAATTAAAAAGCAATTATCTTAAAAACTTAGGACTAGTGAACAGTTATCTTGGTCTAACTGTTCAGTTATGGTATTGCAGTGAATTAATAAGATTTAGCGGTTAGTGTTCCTTTAGCAGATTGTGGTTTTATTAATCTGGACTAGCAGTGTTCTGCAGTGCTAGTTGTTATCTCAGAGATCCCCACGGTAGTGGCTTTGAGCTGTGTGTATTCTTTAGCGATTTCTGTTGTTGTGAACAAGATTGACTATGTTATGCCTAGTCATTTTTATCTTTAGAGAAAATGCAACTTGCTTTTAGACTTTACAAGTAGATAACTCTTATGTTAAATTCTTGTTTCCATCCCATATGTTTTAGCTCCTATTCCTTAACATATCAATCTGCACTCAGCAACAATGTCAGCAAACTGTTCATCAGTGTATCTGTACAAAACAAGGAAAGAAATGTAGAATGCGAGCTTAGAAGAATTCTGCTGGTATTTGAACAATTTGTTATTCCTAATTGTATTTTCTATCATTTGCTCCTTTAAATTTTCAGTGTAATAGCACAAGATTTGTTAAAAAGCAACCTAAGCCTGAGGATAAAAACAGAAATGTCTTCAAACTGTAAATACAACATCCATCACTGTTACCTGAGATTTTCACATTTAATTTCCCATCCAAAAAGCATAATCTACTGACATCCAGGGATGGGGCTTTAGCACTGCAACTTTCATTATTTTTAGCATCTTAACAGGGGTTTCAGTCAATTTATTAGCTGTTCATTGTCTGGTCAGACTTGAGGTTGAATTTGTGAACCCATAATGTATTTATGATTGCATTTTTAATATTAGTTCTTTTATTTTCCTCTTTCTAGCTCCCACTTACCCCCCCCCCCCCCCCCCCCGCCCCGGTTTTCATCCTAAAACTAAATATTATTATTATTATTGGCAAGGGCTTGCATTCATTGAAGGTATGCCCATCTTACTGGATACTTTCAGTCTTTCTCAAACAATTATTCTAATGGGAGGTTTCTCGAGTACATTTTGAAAGTAGTAATGGAGGGGAGGCGATGGCATAATGGTATGTCACTGGACTGTTAATCCAGAGACCCAGATAACATTCTGGGGACCTGGGTTTGAATCCCCCCATGGCAGATGGTGAAATTTGAACTCAATAAATATCTGGAATTAAGATCCTAATGATGACTGTGAATCCATTGTAGATTGTTGTACAAACCCATTTGGATCACTAACGTCCTTTAGAGAAGGAAACTGCCATCCTTACCTGGTCTGGCCTACATGTGACTCCAGATCCACAGCAATGTTATTGACTCTTAACTACCCTCTCGGCAATTAGGGATGGGCAATAAATGCTGCCTAGCCAGCGACGCCCTCATCCCTTGAATGAATAAAAAAAAAAGTGTCCCCACGACATTACAGTCCAGATTATACATTTTGCTGTAGAGGTTGCTGGTTTAATTTGGGTTTCAACTTGTGAAGAGTCTGACCCTGCACAATTCTGCAGATTTTATACATTTCTCACCTGCCTTCTTGAGTTCCCCATGAATGTCCAGTGTTCTTTAAAATCTAATGATAAACTGTTTTGTCTTTTGGATTTCCCTTATGGGCAATCGCTTCACTTCGGAAGCTGAGTAAAGATGGAATTGCATGTTTTTGTGCCTAGTTCATGTGGTAAAATAAATTCTGATGCAGATTGTAATCTTACCATAGCATGATGCATTGCATAATTAGTAATCCAGCTGTAATAGCTGAGCATTTATAGCTACAATGTTTGAACAACTATAAATTGGAATTAAGTAAATTACTTGCGCAGTGTTTCTAGCTGTGCTGTTTTTAATGTATAGTGAAAGTAAATACTCTGGAATGAGAGAGTGTTAGGATTCTGGTGGAAAGATGAATTAAGGTGGGTTGAATGGTCTTTCTCTTCTGTAGTTATCTTGGTGCATTTCTGAACTTATCATTGTGAATCACACTTCACTGTGCTGACAGAACAAAAGAAGACTGTCAACTGTTTTGATTGGCTGTTTGGAAATCAAGAACCAATCAAAAATAACTTCAAGAGATAGTAGGAACTGCAGATGCTGGAGAATCTGAGATAAGAAGGTGTGGAGCTGGATGAACACAGCAGGCCAAGCAGCATCAGAGGAGCAGGAAGGCTGACGTTTGGGGCCTAGACCCTTCTTCAGAAATGGGGGAGAGGAAGGGGGATCTGAAATAAATAGGGAGAGAGGGAGAGGCAGATAGAAGATGGATAGAGGAGAAGATAGGTGGAGAGGAGACAGACCAGTTAAAGAGCCGGGGATAGAGCCAGTAAAGGTGAGTGTAGGTGGGGAGGTAGGAAGGAAAAAATAATTTCAGTGCTTATTTCATTGCCTCTGAGCTCATCTGTCATCCAACTTTTCCCAAATTCCAGCTTTGTGTTCTCACTTTTGATCTATGTTACCATATTTTACAAAAGAATTGAACCCGTACCATGCACTGGAATTCACCATAAATGTGGGAGAACATCTCTATTTTCAAAGTGTGTAGTGCTTCACAACTGGTCCTCATAGATCTCTAGAGCTAGAATTGATCAAGTGAGGCTTTCCCTATTCATCTAAAACGGTGACTTTATATGACAACTACCCATAGTGAAAGAAATCTACAGTGACTTAGCAATGAGAATGATCTGAGCTGGATATGAACGCTCCTACAAAATCCACCCTCTCCAAACACAGCCGTTGCACAACCTTGGTGACTGTTCATATTATGTGCCAATTTAAAAGTATTCTCTATAATTTTGTTAAGACCATAATTTATCATCATCATCAATACCTCTTCCCATTGCTTGTGTTCTAAGCTGTATAAGCTGTATATGCTATAGGTTGGTTGCACATCCTGCAGAGACATGACTACTTTATCTTGGTCAGTTCATTGATTGGAGACTTAGGTTGGGTATGTCTGTGCAATTGCTATTTTTTACTCTGTTTTCCCCAGATGTTCTAAGATTTGACAACACATACAGCATCATTCATTCGAAGAAGGTTAGCTACTCGGTAGAAGTGTTGCTGCCAGACAAGGGATCAGAAGCTCAAATGGATGATCTCGGAAAGAAGATGAAAGAAATGGATGTCAGTAAAATATAACAACCCTTGTGACTGGAGGTGAATCTGTAAGGCAACTTTACAATGAGGTGAACTCAAATTCTCTGCAGTGTATGCACTGAATGGATTGGCATGTGTTAATGACTGCTGACTGTAGACTTAGCAGAGCTAGCTGTGGTGTGTGAACTTTGTGCGATATGGACCATTTTAAGTAATCAAATGGATTAACATGTATCAGTGAAAACTGGGATAAGCTGAGTGCCTACTAAGCATGCTGCTTTTTACCATAGAATGAATGGGACATACACTAACATGCATGCATACACACACACCATTTTTATTTAAAAAACTTTAATCTAATATTCAGCACTGAATTTTTTTGTTGATACAAAAGAATTATATTAATCTTATATTACATACGTGTTAGAGTATTTGGCTGCTGTACTGACAAATGACCCATTAGCATTGGACAATAGACCACATCTGTGGTATATCATTCACCTCAGAATGATTCAAATTAAGTTATAAAGTGCTGAGCTTTTGCCTTAAGTAGAATTAAATTAACAATTTTTCAATCTTATGGTATATAATTCTGATCAATGATAACATTACAGTTGATTGTTTCCAATTGATGTTAATGAATTTCTAGTTGCTATGAGGTAATGTACCTTTGCTGTTAATGTCAATTCTAAATTAAGAAAAAAATTCTGAACAATTTCATTTAATCTCCCATCTTTGGACCTATTTTAATATCTTCTGTGACAGTCCTGTATCACTGTCGGTATTCAGGTCAAGAAAGACAATAGCTGCCCTGTTTGAATTTATCCTCCACTTTGGTAAAACTGACAACACAAAATAAATTCACTTTTTTGTTCAAGAACCAACCAATACCAAAAAGAATGATACCAGATATCAGTCATCCCTCCTTGTTTCAGAGAGTTGTGTTCCAAAAATCTTGAATAACAGTCTTCAAGAATTGTACATTCAGAATGTGCAAAAACTCACTCGAATGGGAATTATCCTGGTTCCATAAAATCTTCAAATTTTTCTCTTTAGCCTCTATCACAGCTAGCTGGGTCACAAAGTTTGAGTTGTGGCAAGATTTGCACCATACATTTATAAAGTGTTATTCTAGAATCTATTTAGTATGTATTCTTGCCCTGTACAATACTGAAGGAACTCCAGAATAAAACTTAATTTGAACGTCTTTACATTAAATTCAGTAACCAAAAATTTGACTCAAGAATTTCATTCCTGTTCTCACGTAGTCATTTAAATCAATATTCTTTATCTTGATGCAATTTAGACATCAAGCAATCCTCCCTTTTTAAAAATCATGGAAAGGGGAGTTTTTCCTTCCTTCTTTGATACATAATAGCTCTCTGAGTTTTCTCTTCATCCGTCTGGTGAGATAGGATAAATGAAGTTGTACAGTGTAGTTGAAGTGCAATTTGTAACTTCCTGATAGTGGAGCTTGATTGGTGCTTTAAAGGATACCAGATTTTCCTTCCCACTATCAAAATATCTGCCAAATCTCTCATCTTTGAATGGGCCAGCTAAGAATTCTGAATGTTTGCTTAAATTGAACAACTGAGTTCAGACAACCAGTATGTAATCAGTAAAGATCAGATGTGCAATCTTTGAACGTGCAGGTCCACTACTTCTGTTCATCAACGTAGTGTATCGCCCACCACAGCTTTGTTATTTAGCTTAACTGTACGATTCAAACAAGTTGAAAAACACAGCAATGATCTGTGCCTTCTACTAAGAACAGGCCAGATTAATATGTTGCTTTTCCATCTTGCGTCATCATGAAGAGTTAACAGTTCCATATATTTCTAAAGTGAGATTCACTCCCAATGATTCGTTGCATTGTCTGCAACATTTAGATTGGAAGGATTCCTAAATTTTGTTTCCAGTTATGTTTTTGTTTAGAGGTCATTGGTCTGTCTGGCTAGGACAGCATTTATTGCTTATTCCCAATTGACCCCTGAGAAGGTGCCGATGAACCACCTTTCTCGAACTGCTATAGTCCATGAAGAGGTAGGTATATTTACAGTTTTGTTAGCAAGATAGTTCAAAGATTCAGACTCAGTGACAATGATAAAATACCAAGTTCCAAGTCAGCATTGTGTGTGACTTGGATGGGATCTTGCAAGTTGTAGTGTTCCCATGTATCATCTGTGCTTGTTCTTCTAAGTGGTAGAGGTCTCAATTTTGTAAGGAATTTTGAGTTAGTGAATCTGATATTGAAAGTTGCTATAGTTGGTTAGGTTCAACTGCAGTGTTTTCAAATGTTTAGCTTGCTAATCCGCCTAACCAGGTTCATGATTGAAAAAAAACTATCTGAGCAAGTTACTGAAGGAATGATTATACCCATGGTACTGCTGCCAGAGGACGTGGAGCGAAAACTGAGCAGAAGTGATACCTAAAATTATAAAATTCCCTAGTCCAGTCATTTTTACTGTTCAGAAAATGATGCACATCACAAATCCAAATTCCTGCTAAGCGATCCCTGCAAAGGTTGAAAAATTCTTTTATTTTTGGCAGTATTTTATTGCTAATTACATTTTAATTTGAAACAAAAGTTTGCTTCTGCATAATTTACAATTTATAAAACTAAACTAAATTAATATTAAATGAATAAATGTACTATTGGAAAAGCTGTGCTGGAACATTAGTACAGTTTAGTCAAAGTCACCACGTTGATTTCCATCTATAATCATACATTGAACACACACCATGGCAGGATTCCATTATTCACTAATGCTTTAATTCCACTATAATTGCTATTTTAGGTGCCATAATCTTTAGAGTTTCTTTAAATGCAGAGCTTGCTGCAGATTATAATAAATTTCTGTGATGTTTGTGTATCTGGACTGATATTATTTAATTTATAATTGTATATGTATTTACCTAGAGAAAAGAGGTTTTTAAATCAGTTTTGGTTTAGGGAAAATGTAAATCTCTTCCAGGTCTACTTTGTTGATTGATTCCATGAAGATCAGTAAATAATAAACATTAACTAATCGTTAAAAGTGATCTAAGATTGATACCTGTAAAATTGCACATAGCAAGAGTGGTTTATTAAAGTTCCAGAAATCTGAGGTTTTACTCAAGCCTCCTATCCAGATCATTACGTGTGTTATTTATAATATGCACTGGATAATGTTATCTGTAACTGTTGATGTTAATCATGCTGTAGTCATCATGTGTCTTCAAGTTGCTTGAAGGAAGCAAGATGTCTTAAGTATTTTTTCTGGTCTCATTTTGGATCAAACAAAACTTTCTCTTGTCATTTGCAAGATAGAATTGAAGTTAACAGGAAATGATTTTATATAAATTATAGAATTTCTGAGCTGCTGATTTCTGTTTGAATGTGAATATTACAGTGCGACAGCCACAGAAAGCTTTTACATCTGTGATGTCAGCACTGTTGTTTACAGAAAAATACTGTGCAATTGTTCAGAGTAAATCGTACATCCAGTTTATATCTGATTACCAAAATAAGAATGTAGAAACAGAAAAGACTATTCAGCCCATCCAACCGGTTCCTATCTCTTGAGATGAGATCTTAACCTTTCAAGATTTTTTAAATTCTAAGCCGAATGTATTAAATAGGAAATGATTAAATGCTTTTTGTAATGCTTCTAAATAGGATTTAGTCAAAATATAAAGAAATTATTTCCTATGTTAGGTTTGTCTCTGGCTTTTTCTCAGTTTAGCTAATCAAGTCCTTTGTTTTTGTTCTGTCCTGCTTTTATCTGGTTGAATTATACATATTGAATTATTTCTTTTTTATAAAGAATACTTTAATCATTTCACATTTTAGAATGATCATCATAGATTGAACTTGATTAGTTTCTTCTTTTAGCTCAATTACTTAAACCTGGGATCTTCTTCCACCCACAACTTCCTCCACACCTAAAGCTTTTAGCCTTGGTGGTACTTCCTGCACTGTAGCTGTTGGATATTTAAAAGTTTTTTTTTGGAGATTCTGGTTAGAGCTGAAAGTAATTTAGTTGATCCCTTATGGAAGAGTTGTGATCAAAATGCTGTGAAGCTATGGAGAATCAGTACAAGGTGCTGTCAACTGCATTATGTAATCCAGAAACTGCAAAAGGTTGTTGAACTGGCACAGTGCTTTGCATTACTGCTAAACTTAGTGAAGAGGTAGTGATCACCAGCCTGCACAGAAATTTATTGACATTTTCAGAAACCATTTGGGTTGCTGTGTGTCAAGACAAAAATAACAATGAAGAATTCGTATCCAGAACAGATCGAGCTGCAAATCAGCAGCAACTCTTCAACCTAAAACAAGGCCAAAATGTTTTGGTAAGGTGAAAAAATTACTAATACCCTTCGAGGCAATTTTGTTTAATACACTGTGCAAGATTAACTCTCCAATTGCCACAGAAAATTGTATGACAATTTTACAGTGTCCATTTTTCTACGTGATTAAGAAATATGGTGGATACTATATTTAACTTCTTAAATATGTATTGTATAGGTGTTTGTCATCCTCCAACCACCAGTGGGGAGCCAAGCACTCAAAGAACACAGTTTACAGAGTCATAGCTAAAACGTCGCTCTTTCTCTGACAGTCCCTGTGAACACAGCTCCTCGGTAGGCCATACGACCACAAAAGTCAGCACTGATTTGTAAAAGCTTACGTCAGTAAAAAAACACTGAAATGTTTCCTTTTTCCACAAATCATTTTGCATTTGGATTTGTTAACTTGTGCAAAGTTAAAATCAACTGTGTATTTTCTGGGGAACAATAAAATTATGTATTTCATGCTCAGCTGGTGTTCTTAGTGTTTAGTAATGTTTTGTTTGCAAGAATGCATTATAATTGAAATCACCATCCAGATTTTGTTGTCTTTTGTTACCCATTTACCCTTTTGTTACCCAAAAACTAACTTTTACATAAGAAGTTTCAGCTAGACTGGCAGTGTCTACCCGGATGAAGCATCTTAGGCACAGGAAAAATAGGGAAATTAAAAATAGAACATAAAACATACAACATAGAGCTGCACAGCACAGGAATGGGCCCTTTGGCCCATGATGCTGTGCTGAACATGATACCAAATGAAACTAATCCCTTCTGCCTGCCGTTGGTCCATATCCCTCCATTTCTTGCGTAAGCTTATCTAAAAGTCCTTTAAATGCCCCTATTGTATCTGCTCCACCACCTTCCCCCGCAGTAGGTTCTAGATTCCTACCACACTCTGTGTAAAAGACTTCCCCTCATGTCTCCTTTGAACTTGCCCCTCTAACCTTAAATACATGCCCCCTATTATTAGACTCTGGGAAAAAGATTCTGACCAGAATCAACCCTATCTATGCATCTCATAATTTTATAGACTTCTATCAAGTCTCCCCTCAGCCTGCGTCACCCAACAGAAAATAACCCGAGTTTTTCTAGTCTCACTTTATACTCATGCCCTCTAATAGAACATAGAACATAGAACAATACAGTGCAGAACAGGCCCTTCGGCCCTCTATGTCGCGCTGATCTGTGAACTAATCTAAGCCCATCCCCTACACTATTCCATCATCATCCATATGCTTATCCAAGGACTGTTTAAATGCCCCTAATGTGGCTGAGTTAACTACATTGGCAGGCAGGGCATTCCACGCCCTTACCACTCTCTGAGTAAAGAACCTGCCTCTGACATCTGTCTTAAATCTATTACCCCTCAATTTGCAGCTATGCCCCCTCGTACGAGCTGATGTCATCATCCTAGGAAAAAGTCTCTCACTGTCCACCCTATCTAATCCTCTGATCATTTTGTATGTCTCTATTAAATCCCCCCTTTGCCTTCTTCTCTCCAATGAGAACAGACCCAAGTCCCTCAGCCTTTCCTCATAAGACCTTCGGTCCAGACCAGGCAACATTTTGGTAAATCTCCTCTGCACCTTTGCCAATGCTTTCACATCCTTCCTGTAATGGGGCGACCAGAACTGTACGCAATATTCCAAGTAAGGCCGCACTAGCGTTTTGTACAGTTGCAGCATGACATCACGGCTCCGGAACTCAATCCCTCCACCAATGAAACCTAACACACCGTTTGCCTTCTTAACAGTACTATCAACCTGGGTGGCAACTTTCAGGGATCTATGTACCTGGACACCAAGATCCCTCTGCACATCCACACTACCAAGAATCTTTCCATTGACCCAGTATTCTGCCTTCCTATTATTCTTCCCAAAGTGAATCACCTCACATTTATCTGCATTGAACTCCATTTGCCACCTTTCAGCCCAATTCTGCAGTTTATCCAAGTCTCCCTGCAACCTGCACCATTCTTCCACACTGTCCACCACTCCACCGACTTTAGTGTCATCTGCAAACTTACTAACCCATCCACCTATGCCTGCGTCCAAGTCATTTATAAAAATGACAAACAGCAGTGGTCCCAAAACAGATCCTTGTGGCACACCACTAGTAATCGGACGCCAGGCTGAATATTTTCCATCAACCACCACTCTTTGCCTTCTTTCAGAAAGCCAGTTTCTAATCCAAACTGCTAAATCTCCCTCAATCCCATGCCTCCGCATTTTCTCCAATAGCCTACCATGTGGAACCTTATCAAAGGCTTTACTGAAGTCCATGTACACCACGTCAACTGCCCTACCCTCATCCACATGCTTGGTCACCTTCTCAAAAAACTCAATGAGGTTTGTGAGACACAACCTGCCCTTGACGAATCCATGTTGACTATCTCCAATCAATTTGTTGCTTGCTAGATGATTATAAATCCTATAATCCAGGCAGCATCCTCGTAAACCTCTTCTGCACCCTCTCCAAAGCCTCCACATCCTTTCCGCAATGTGGCGACCAGAATTGAACACAATACTCTAAATGTGGCCTAACCAAAGTCTTAAAGCTGCAACATGACATCCTGACTCTTGTACTCAATTCCCCAGCCAATAATGGCAAGCATGCCATACGCCGTCTTTACCACCCTATTTACTTGCATGGCTACTTTCAGGGAGCTATGGACTTGAACACCAAGATCCCTCTGTACGTCAATGCTGTTCAAAGTCCTGCCATTAACTGTATCCTTTTTCTTAACATTTGATCTCCCAAAGTGCAGCACCTCACACTTAGCCGGATTAAACTCCATCTGCCATTTCTCCACCTATATCTCCAACTGATCTATATCCTGCTGTATCCTTTGTCAACCTTCTACACTATCCACAACTCCACTGATTTTTGTATCATCTGCAAACTTACTAACCCACCCGTCTATATTTTCATCTAAGTCATTTATATATATCACAACCAGCAGAGGTCCCAGTATGGATCCCTGCGGAACACCACCAGTCACTGACCTCCAGCCTGAAAAACACCCTTCTACCAATACTCTCTGTCCCCTATGGGCAAGCCAGTTCTGAATCCATGCGGCCAAATCACTGTGGATCCCTCGCATCTTAATATTATGAATGAGCCTGCCACGAGGGACGTTGTCAAAAGCCTTACTAAAATCTATGTAAATAACATCCACTGCTCTACCTCATCGGTCATCTTTGTCACTTTCTCGAAAAATTTAATCAAATTGGTAAGACATGACCTGCCCTGCACAAAGCCATGCTGACTGTCCCTAAAGAAGCCACGCTTTTCCAAATGTGCATAAATCCTATCCCTGGGAATTCTTCCCCATAGCTTCCCAACACTGATGTGAGACTCACTGGCCTGTAGTTTCCTCAGTTATCCCTATTTCCCTTCTTGAACAGAAGAACAACATTAGTTACTTGCCAGCCTTCTGGGACCTCTTCAGTGGCTAGTGTGAATACAAAGATATTGGTCAAGGCCCTAGCAATCTCCTCTCTTGCCTCTCTCAATAACCCTGGGGTAGATACCATCGGGTCCTAGGGATTTATCCACCTTAATGCTCTTCAAGAGGTCCAACACCACTTCTTTCTTGATCTCAAAATGCCCCAGCATATTAGCATGCTCCATACAAATCTCACTTGTCCTCCATATCCTTTTCCTGGGTGAATACCTATTCAAAGTACCCATTTAGGATTTCACCTACATTCTCTCCCTCCAAACACATTTCTTCCTTTGTCTTTGAGTGGGCCTACCTTCTCCCTAGTAATCCTCTTGTTTTTAATGTACCTATAGAATGCCTTGGGATTCTCTTTAATCCTACTTGCCAAGGTTATTTCATGGCCCCTTCTTGCTCTCCTAATTCCCTGCTTTCCTTATATTCTTCACAGGCCCTGTCCGATTTTAGCTTCTTTTCCCTTTTGACTAAATTCACAACATCCCTCGTTATCGAAGGGTCCCTTACCTTGCGATCCTTATCCTTCCTCCTTACTGGAACATGCCGGTCTTAAACTTTCCCCAGCAGGTCTTTAAACAATTCCCACATGTCAAATATGAACTTATCGGATAACAGCTCCTCTCCATTAACAATCCCTAGCTTCCGCCTGATACTGACGTAATTTGCCCTCCCCCACTTTAGTACCTTCCTGCCAGGTCCTGAGTTACCCTTGTTCATAGCTGTCGTAAAACTTAAATTGTGATCACTGTTTCCAAAATGCTGTCCCACTGAAAGGTTGGTCACCTGGCCGGGCTCATTAGCCAATACAAGGTCCAGTATTGACTCTCTCTAGTTGGACTATCCGCATACTGTTTCAAGAAACCCTCTTGGATACACCTAACAAATTCTGCCAGTCTAAGCCTCTTGATCTAAGGGAGTCCCTGTCAATATTTGGGAAATTAAAGTCACTCACTGTGACAACTCTGTTTTTATTACATCTTTCCATAGTCTGCTTACATATTTGTTCCTCAATGTCTCGGTGACTGTTGGGGGGCTTATAGTATAATCCTATCAGACTGTTTGCACCTGTCTTATTTTTGAGCTTTACTCATATTGTCTCAGTGGATGAGCTCTCCAGTATGTCCTCTCTGAGTGCAGATGTAACATTCTCCCTGATTATAGTAATGCAACTCCTCCACTTCTTTGACCTTCCCCTCTATCTCATTTAAAACAATGAAACCCTGGAACGTTGAGCAGCCAGTCCTGTCCCTCTCTCACCTGAGTCTCTGTAATGGCCACAAAATCGTAGTCCCATGTGCTGACCCAGGCCCTAAGCTCATCTACCTTACCTTTTAATTCTCCTTGTGTTGAAATAAACACACCTCAGTCCATTAGTACCATCAAGTTCATTTACATGTCTTTGCCTGTCCTTTTTTTTCTGATTTACTGGTCCTAATGTCTACCTTCCCTTCAATCCCCCCACTTGCTGACCTGCTGCTCTTGTTCCCAGATCTCTGCCACTCTTAAACCCCCCGAGCAGCACTAGCGAACCATCCTGCAAGGATATTGGTTCCTCCCCAGTTTAGGTGCAACCCATCCCTCTTGTACAGGTCACCTCTGCCCCAGAAGAGGTCCCAATGATCCAAGAACCTAAAACCCTGCCCCCTGTACCAGCTCCTTCGCTTTCTATTCCTTGCCTCACTAACACATGGCACTGGTAGTAACCCAGAGATGACTACTGTCGAGATCCTGTTTTTCACCCTCTACTCACTCCGCAGGACTTCATCCTTCTTTCTACCTATGTCATTGGTACCAATGTGTACCATGACCTCTGGCTGCTCACCCTCCCACTTAAGAATTTTGTTCAACTGCACAGAGACCCTGGCACAAGGGAGGCCACACACCATCCTGGAGTCTCGGATATGGCCACAGAGACATCTGTCTGTGCCCCGAACTAGCAAGTCTCCTACCACGTTCGGTCACTTGGATCTTGCCCAAGGCTGCTCTACAGCAGAGCCAGTTGTGATACCACAGACGTAGCTGCTGCTTTTATACAGCTCTGAGAGCTCCCTCCCAAACAGTATCTAAAACAGTATACCTGCTAGAGAGGGGAATACAGGAGACTCCTACGCTAGCTGCCTGCCTGTCCTGGTGGTCACACATAGGGCATAAGCTTTCACGTGATATATTTCCTATTCATTCAGTGTTACCATAGGAAGCCATATGCTTCCCTGCCAGAACAGAAAAGGGATGCAAATGTATTTTCTAGTCAAAATCCTGGAATTCCTGACAGCGCTGTCCGTATGCTACCTGTGATGTGGAGGTGCCGGTGTTGGACTGGAGTGGACAAGGTCAAAAATCACACAATACCAGGTTATAGTCCAACAGGTTTATTTGAAGTCGCAAGCTTTCAAAGTCTCGCTCCTTCCTCGGGTGTCAGTGAGAGAGATGGCTTCAGACACAGAGTTTATAAGCAAAAGATCAAAGGGTCATAGAAATGATGTGAATGTATTGAACAAACCTAAGATGGCTTTAAGCATGTGCAATAAATGTGCACCAGCCAGTGCTTTGCTCCCCAGCGAGCTGAGAGTACTTGTATCAATCCAAAGCCAAGTCTCCTATCTACACTCCCCTCCCCCAGCCAGGGAAGAAATGTATCATGGGAGCCTTCAAGTGGAAAACGAAAAAGTGGATAAGAAAGAGATATTTTTCTTTTCAAGCAATTTAAAGGGATTAGAAATCTCTTGCTGGAGCCGCCACAAACTATACTTTGGCATTACTTTTCCACAGAATTTGTAAATACTACATGATCGAAGAACGTGCTGAGATGACGGTCATTCAGAAGGGAGTTTACTGTAGTACAGGATGCTGTGTAGATATTCTCTCAATCCCAGTTAGGGAAGTTACTTGATAAAATGTGGAGCTGGAGGAGCACAGCAGGTCCGACAGCATCTAAGCAGCAGGAAAATCGACGCTTCGCGTCTGGACCCTTCACCAGGACTCCTGTGCTCCTCCAGCTCCACGTTTTATCGACTAAATAAAAACCGAAAGAAATGCGGATGCTGTAAATCAGGAACAAAAGCAGAAGTTGCTGGAAAAGCTCAGCAGGCCTGGCAGCACCTATGAAGAAGGAAGGGTCACCAGGCCCGAAACGTTGACTCTGATTTTTTTCTTCACAGATGGTGCCAGACCTGCTGAGTTTTTCCAGCAACTTCTGCTTTTGTTCAGAGATAGTAGATTTTCTGAAGAAGGGTCGAGGCCCGAAACGTCAGCTTTCCTGCTCCTCTGATGCTGCTTGGCCTGCTGTGTTCATCCAGCTCTACACCTTGTTGTCTCTCTTCTGTTTTATTGACTCTGACTTCCAGCATCTGCAGTCCTTTCTATCTCCTTTGGAGGTTATTTTGCAATTCCCGAGGGCAAAAAGCATGATTTCTTAAATGTATTGGAATTTTGTAACTATTTGCAGCTTTGATTATGGCGCACTTTAATATTGCAGGATAATTGGGAGGGTCTGTTTCTGAAAGCTTACGTGTGGCTGGTGAATTCCTGCCCATCTTCTCATTAAAGGGTCGGTCTGGAGCTGTGGGAGAGAAGAAGTGTGTTTAAAGTGAACCTGTTTGGCAAACAGCGTTATAAGGGTGGATTCAGCATCTCTCTAGAACATAGCCCCACCTCTGCTGTTTGTGTCACAGGCGGATGTTTGCAGCGTTGTCTGAAAAGCTGACTGTGACAGTGGATTGGATACATTCCTGGTGAATGTTTCGGCTGCTGCGGCGTGGCTAACATCAGGATCGGGAGCAGGATGGGCAAGCCGGGAGGGCAGGACAAGGTCGATATCTATCGGGACACTTGGGTCCGGTTTCTGGGTAAGAAGCAGTCAGGAAATTCCCCCTCAGCGTTTCGGAGGGTGGGAGGGAGAGAGAATCCAGGCTGGGCTTTAATCCCGATTCTGCTCCAGTTCCGGGATTTTATCTCGTACACTCACGACTAAAGCAGCCAATCCCCCGTTTTTTTTTGAAAAAAATGGAAATATAATTCACGCTTCGAGTGCTTTTAGTTCTCAACATGGGACAATAAATAACCTTGAACAAAGTTAGTGTAAGCTCCACGCTGTCAGGGCGGCTACTCCTCATATTTCACACTGACATGCTTGCTGACTCAGAGAGAAGTCATTTTACAAAGTGCTTAATTTCTAGTTTCGAGTTCTGTGAAACTATCCAATGATGGCCCCACCCACCAGATAGAACTGAAGGGAAGAGGTGGACACTCAAGTCTCAGCCAAAAATAAGGGGTCCATTAAATAAATAAACAAACCTTGAAAATGTGATGACAAGAGTAACAACTGTGAAAGGACCCATCAGTAGCAGTGTACTTTCAAAGCAAGCTGACAGAGACCCAGCTCTGTATCATTCACGCTGGTGTGAAGTATGTGTACTGCTGGGGATTTCGCCACCAGGCCTGTGGGTGCTCGTCTGCATAACCAAAATATTTTCACTGCTTTTAACAGTGTTCTCAAATAGGAGGAAATCTGGACAATTCCTAATTTAGCAAACACGATTTTGTTGGGCAAGATAATTTTTTGCTGTTCAATATAGTCGCTTCTTCACGAGTGAGGGATTGGGAGCTGAATGAGGGGAAGAGCTTTAAAGTTAAGAATCAAAACAAAAAGTCACAACAGATTCATTCATTCTTATTTATTTTCTGAAGAAGGGTCACTGCACTCTGTGTTAATTCTGTTTTCTCTTTAAAGAATCTGCCTGACTTGCTGTGTTTCTCCAGCAATTTCTGTTTTTGTTTGTTTCTAACAGATTCGTACCTTGTGTATAACATTGGTGCAAAGTGGCTTCAGCCTAGCATTGCATCTGAAAACACAGGGTATAAACTGGATGTGAAGGTCTTTTCAGTGAAGTAAAGTCAGACTGCCATTCCAAGCCATTTTACTTCATTTCACTCTTAAAGTACATTAACCTCCTAGTCTGAATTCTGGCTATGTTCACATTTTAACTAGTGCCATTTCTGCAAGCTCTACAAGTTAACATCAACCTCAAGAGCACATATCTAATTTTTATCCCTCTACTAGTGGTGGCTGTCACTTCAATTCCTAGGTGTGAAGCTTTGGAATTTTGCCCCCAACCTTTTCACATTGCCTTTTTCCTTTGAAGTCACTAAAGGCTACGATGCAGGTGCAGCAAGCTATTAAGAAGGCAAATGGGATATTAGTCTTTATTAGGAAAGGATCTAAGTACAGTGATAATGAAGATTTGCTTCAATAGCATGGGAGGTTGATTAGACCACACCTAGAGTACTGTGTGCAGTTTTGGCCTCCTTATCTTAGGAAAGAAAGTACAGAGTCATAGATTCTTTCAGCACAGAAACAGACCCTTGCGTCCAACATGTCCATGCCAACCAGACATGCTGCTGAAGGGAGAGTGTAATGAAGATTCACTAGACTTGTTCTTGGGATGGCTGGATTGTCTATAAAGGATTGGGCAAACTGGACTTGTATTCTGTAGAGTTTTGAAGAATGAAAAGTTATTTCATTGAAAATATGTACAGGGACTGACAAGGTAGATACAAGTAAGATGCTTCCCCTGGTTGAGGAGTGTCAAACCAGGGGCATGATTTAAAAATTAAGTGTAAGGTGATGCAACTCAGATCTGGGTTGAGAGGAATTTTTTTTAACTCCGTGTTATTAACTTTTGAAATTCTCTCCCACAGAGGGCAGTGGAAGCTCAGTCTTTGAGTACGTTTAAATTAGAGATTGACAAATTTCTGATAACTAGTGGCACACAAGGTTTTGGGGCAGAAAAAGGCACTGAAGTGTTCGATTAGCCACAATTGTACTGAGTGGTGGGAGGTTTGATGGACTGAATGGCCTACTCCTTTCCTATGTTCCTCAAATGGCTTGCCATCATATTGTTTTATAATGTTCTTGCAAAGATTCTTGGACCATTTTATCATTTTACAAGTGTATTTAAATGTAAGTTGTTGCATGGTGCTGATCTTTAGATAAAACTTTAAAAATTGTTGCATGTGCAGACTTATTTCAAAGTATTTGTAGAACTAAACTCTGGATGTGTAGTAGCTGCAAAACAAAGATCTTGGAAAAGAGACATTACGGCCAGAGTAAAACACAGCGACACTCCCTAGTGAAGTTAATTATTTGCAACTAAGACTGTTAGTCAAGCTCAAAGATGGGGTTATGGGTAAAATCTTTGGAAATGGATTATAAATTGGTCAGTAGGTAGAAAGCAGTTGTCACTTGTTGGAGAAATTTTGTTTGAAAAGGGAAGGTACTAAACCGATGCCCCTGAATTCATAAGGAGGACTAACCAGGAGCACTAACTTATGCAAACTGGTTAAATGTGAAAATAATGATAGACAACTAGGAGGTGTAATGAAATCAGAAAGACAAAGAAACTGAAATTTAACAAAATGTGTAAACATTTGAAAAAAATTGCAGATACAAAGTTCATCCAAATCAGTGTCAGGTACTGCAGGGAAAGAGGGAAAATATGTGCCACGTATTTTCCGTGCATTACATTGCAATGGATATCCTGTATTTGAAGTTGAAAGACAACTTGCTAAAGATCTATATTCAACATGACCAACCAATGGGGAGCATTAATC
The DNA here is from genome assembly GCA_024137785.1 of Ginglymostoma cirratum. Lineage (NCBI taxonomy): Eukaryota > Metazoa > Chordata > Chondrichthyes > Orectolobiformes > Ginglymostomatidae > Ginglymostoma > Ginglymostoma cirratum. Next base: position 21,787,875 of record JAHRHZ010000098.1, read on the forward strand.
AGTGAGATCACACATAAGAGTCATGTGGGTATTCCTAACAGCTTAGGTCTGAGCTTGAAAGATATACAAGAGTTGATCCAATTAAAGTGTGTAAGGGCTCTATGGTGCAGTAGTAATGTCCTTAACTCTGGGCCTGAAGGCCTGGGTTTAGGTCCTGCACAATTCCACAGATGTGTCACTAACACATCTGAATAGGTTTGTTTAGAGGATATTTGTAACATATTACATTATAAAATATGTATGATAATAACAGCAAATCTGGAAAATCACCTGAGCAACTTGCATGAATAGTTCAAGAGGACACAAGTTCACAGTTGTGAACGACAAATTTAAAATTGATAAAAGGAAGTTATTCGTGCATGCATTGGCTCTTTAAAGGAGTTGTGTAATTTAGTCCCACACTCAAGTTTTGTTCCCCAGGACACTGATAATTAATTTTCAGAAAAATGTTCAAGAATGTTTGAAAGTTCCAATTAAATCTGATTTCATCATCCTTTCAGGTAATGCATTCTGGATCTTAACAAAACTCTGTTTTTTTGTTAGAGATAACACAGTGTGGAGCTGAAGGAACACAGCAGGCCAGGCAGCATCAGAGGAGCAGGAAAGTTGACGTTTCGGGTTGGCGCTCTTCTTCCCAACCTAAATGTCAACTTTCTTGCTCCTTTGATGCTGCCTGGCCTGCTGTGTTCCTTCAGTTCCACACTGTGTTAGCTCTGAATGCATCATCTGCAGTTCTTGCTATGTCTATGTTTCTGTCAATTGTTTTACACCTAGGACCTCTGGTTACTGACACCTTCACAGTACACCTCTGCCCCTTCTCTGCTCTAAGAACGATCTCAGTTTCTCCAATCTCTTTATCAAATCTTTAGCTGAAGTCCCCTGTCTTTGATATTATTCTTGGTAACGATCTTTTGTACCCTCCCCGACATGTTGGCATTCATCCTAAAGTGTAGCATCTGATTGTTCACAATATTCCAGTTGATGTCGAACCAGAGATTTGTATAGTTTTAATATGGCTTTCTTGATTTTGAGTTGAGTGCCTTTATTTATAAAGCGAATATCTTACAAGCTTTCCTGACTGCCTTTATTATCTTGCTCTGTCACTTTCAAAGATTTGTGAATATGCTTCCCCAGGTTCTACTTCTTTTGTATCTAGATCATAATGGTGTACTTTAGATTGTATTGGCTCTCTGTGTTATTTCTCCTTAATTGCATCATTACACAATTATTCACGTTAAATTGCATCTGTCTACCCAGGTTGCCAGTCTATCTAATCCTTCTCAAGAGTGCACAATAATTTATATTGTCAAGTTTTCTACCATCTGCAAACTTCAATGTTGTACTACATATGGAAGGGTTTAGGTGGACATGGGATAAATGCTGGCAAAAGGGACTAGGTAGATTGGGATGTCTGGTTGGTGCAGTTGAGTTGAACCAAAAGGTCTATTTCCATTCTGTATGAATCTATGACTCTAAATACCCAAATCAAACATTGATAATGTATGTAACATGAAAATCAGTCATAACTCTGGCACTGGGCATCCTGGATTCCAGTCAGAAAAACTTCTGTTTATTCTCCCTTAGTCCTTTAAATGCAAAGTCATAGCTGTTTCTCATTTATTTAGCAATATTGTAGAGTATCTCGAGCTGTTGCAATCTTTATAGTTTTTAATTTTATTTATGTTGAAAAGAAATCTAGTCTCTGATTTTTTTTTTTCTTCGTTCAAGAAAGTAATCTATTTGTGGCTAAGGTTTAGTATTAAATTCAGCTGTAAAGAAAGTTCTCTTTTCTCTTTTATGGGAATATATATTTTCTCCTTTTTAAGTATCAATGGTTTGCATTATGAAACTAATAATGTGTATCTGTATGCTGCTAATATTGTTTCAATGTGTGCTGGCTGGTTGCATTATCTGGGGAGAGAGATAAGCTGAAGTCTATCAGTTTCTATTGACACAGTCTAATAGTACCTGTGTTGCTGAGGGCTTGCATACTGGCCTTGAATAAACTGTACGAAGGACCCACATTGCATGCGAAAGTACTTTTTAAAGTCTGTGAAAACATAATGTGTAACCTTTTCAATATTTGCTTAAGAAATGTATTCTACAATATGAAAGAAACTGAAGCAGCTTAAATCACTGCTATTTCATTCCCAGAATATTCACCTGCAATGGGAGGAAATAAAGTTAATTTCAATAAAATGTTGGTGAGTTGCTAATGCGGAAATACTAACAATAACATGCATGTTACATTTAATAAAAATGTTGAGAAATTCAATTACTATCACCATTCAAGATCATGTCAACACCATTCAATTCCAAGTTCCGGGACAGCGCAGGCTCCATGGCCGTGAACTTATCACAAACAAAGAAACAGAAATAGCTGGAGAAACTCAGCAGGTCTGACAGCATCTGTGAAGAGGAAGCAAAGTTAACATTTTCAAGTCTGGTGACTCTTCATCAGCAATTTCTGTTTTTGTTTCAAATCTCCAGCATCCACAGTTGTTTACTTTTATTGTTAGCGATCTTATCATCCTAGGTCCAGGACTTGTTCCAGCATGATCAGGAAGCCAGCTGGCCTAGCTGTGCGGAGAGTGGCCTTGAGAGACCTATAAGCATAAGGACAGCAGACTGAGTTTGTTTCAAAGTACTGATTTTTGTTTTCATCTTTTTTGGTGGATTAAGGATATGCCAATGAAGTTGGTGAAGCATTCCGGGCACTAGTACCTGTAGGACTGGTCTGGGCTACTTATGGCATATCAACTGCATATGTTACAGCTGATGCAGTTGACAAGGGGAAGAAAGCGGCTGTTGTAAGTACAAATTTTAACGTATTGAATGATCTTGCTCCGCTCACTATACATCAATCAATGTAACATTTTAAATTAAGATGGTTTTGAGCAGCTTTCAGCATTTATGCTAGAGAACTATTAACATGTCAAAGATTGAAACAAAGTGCGAGTCTCCTAGTGTAGACGTGTGTGTGTGTCTCTCTGCTGTTCCACATTGTGATTTGGTTAAGGGTCAGGTTGAATATCAGGTCCTACTCATGAAGTAAACTTTGCCAGAACTTCACTTCCGGTACAATAAGCTGTAATGTTGAGAAAAGAACGACAAGGAGACTGGTAGGACTGACTATTGCAGAGAGTAGCCCTGTTAAAGATGTTTAAGCATAAATTAGAGCATCCGCCGAATGATCGGCCTCACTGTTGTCTGAATAGGTTTTCTTTCTGGTGAGACGCATGGAACCATAGAATGGCCATGGCATAGAAGGAGGCCATTTATCCTATCCCATCTCTGCTGGTTCTTGGCAATGGGATATGTGTCTTCACGGTTGCTGATGAATAACAATTCCGATCTTAACCTTTCCGTTTCTTCCAGTTTCTCTCCATCCAAAATACGTCTACTGAAAATCATTCTGTTTTATTTGGCCAGAACCAAAAAGGTGTTACAGCATGGAAAAAGGTCCTTCAGCCCATTATGTGCACGCTGGTGGTCAAGCATGAATCTATTCGAATCACATTTTCTAGCATCTGACCCATTAGCCTTGTGTGTTATGGTGTTTTAAGTGCTCATCTAAATACTTCCTAAATGTCTTGATGGTTCCTGCCTCTACCACCCTTGCCCGTCTACATTTACTTGAATGATTGCACTTGGAGAAAGGCAAGTTTGGAGAGTCCTAATCGTTCAAGGTACCTGCCATTCTATATAGAAAAGAGATGGGTTAACCATCACTTAATTTTACTATCTTGTAGAAACTGCTCGTAATGAAATCCTGGAGTCTCCTTTACGAATGGATAAGATTCATTTTTTTTAAGCTTTCTGTTTTTCAGACTATTGAAAAGCTATCTGTGACTTTTTAAGAGATCTTGACAAGCGTATTTCTTTTTTAAATATCCATTTAATACATAGTTTTTGGAATAATAGTAAAAGGTGATTATGGATTCTGCTTGTGGAGGTGCTCCAATTTCCTCCCACCGTCCAAAGATGTGCAGATTAGGGTGGTTTGGTCATGTTAAATTGCCCATTATATCCAGGGATGTGCAGGCCAGGTGGATTAGTCATGGGGAAGTGAGAGTTACGGGGATAGGGTAGGGGGTTGGGTATGGTTAGGATGCTCTGTGGAGGGTCGATGTGGACTCAATGGGCCGAATGGCCTGTGTCCACACTGGGGATTCTTTGATTCTACAAGTGACAACTCTATTTTCGACTTGTAATGCTAGAAGCTGATTTACTGGCTATAACTTTGGCGTACTGCAAAGGTTTAGAGTCAGTCTTTTCTATTGGAAGTTATCATTTATTACTTTTACTTTTGCCTGTTGTTTTGGTGCTCATCTACTACTTTACTATTTCTTTCCTTTCCCTGCATTAGGTCTCCCCTAGATAATGTACTGTTACCCAACGCAATATTTCTTGCTAGTTTACAGTTTATAGTTTTATGGTTAAAATCTACTGCACCTGCACAACGTCTGCCACCTATCACTCCAGCTTGATCAAACCAACATTTCAAACCAGACTCGAGATAACACAAACTGTATTTATTACAGAGAAAATAAACCCACAAACGACATTCCTATTGTATAGGATGCATTTAGATTTTGATAGTGTGTATGAAGAATAGTTAAAACTGCCGAGGGAAGTTTTAATTAAAGAATGCTTGGCGTATTAAAAACAGTCACTCTGGAAATTTTCTTCCCATAAAAGTTAACTCTGATAGAATGTTGAAGAGGTTTTCACTAATGCTCTGTGGTTACAATGCTGCTCCCAGCAAGGAGAGTAAATACAGAGGTGATGGCCCAGTGGTATTGTCACTGGACTGTTAATCCTGAGACCCAGATAACATTCTGGGGACCCGGCTTCGAATTCCACCATGACAGATGGTGGAATTTGAATTCAATAAATATCTGGAATTAAAAATCTAATGATGACTGTGAATCCATTGTTGATTGTTGGGAAAAACCCACCTGGTTCACTAATGCCCTTTAGGGAAGGAAGCTGCCATCCTTGCCTGTGTGTGACTCCAGACCCACAGCAATGTGGTTGACTCTTAACTGCCCTCTGGGCAACTAGGGATGGGCAATAAATGCTGCCTAGCCAGTGACGCCCCTCATCCTGTGAATGAATTTAAAAAATAATGTGTTGGTCAGAGACAGGCCTGATGATAACTTGTTTCTGTATTGAGCCCCAGAGCTTTAGCTGTGACTCCTTAAGTCAGCTGTGCTATCTTCGACTGAGGATCATAATCTGGGCCACAGTCAACCCATAAGCAATAGACAGACATTGAGCTGCCTGGTTGCTTAAACCACATCTCTGCCAGAAAAGTGCACTGGGATAGTAGGACTAGAGTACATTATCTAGGGGAGGGCTAGTGCAGGGCAAGAAACAGTTAGGTAAGACATAGACAGGCACAAATGCAATAGGTGTACGTAATGATGACAACCTCCAATTGTAAACCCTGACTCTAAACCTCTACACCGAAGTATGGTGTAGGCTTGAATCTCACTCTTCCCAATCCTCCAAGATTATCTGATGAGAGTTTGTTCCCAAGTGTAGATCTGTACTTAAAACACTTTTAAAATTCAAACCTGCCAATTTAAGATCTTGAGCACTTTATTGAAAAGAATTTTAAGATCCTAATAATCCTCACTCTACCAACCCCACTTAGGCTCATGGAGACAAACCTGGAAAAGCTATGACTGTCGGCGTTGCTGTGGTGGATACTTTCATCTGGCAGGCATTGGCCTCAGTTGTAATTCCAGGATTCACCATCAATCGATTGTGTGCAGCTTCCCTTTTGTTACTTGGGAAAACTACAAGGTGGCCACTGCCTGTGAGAAAGTGGACGACAACTGCTATTGGCTTGTCTGCCATCCCAGTTATTATAACTCCCATTGACCGGTAAGCCCTTGACTTGGATGGTAACAGTTAAGTGTTTCATACTTTGTAATTTGTTGAAAAACCAAGGTGGTAGATGGATTAATTGCATATTAACCAAGATATTAGCTGCTTGAGATGACAGACTGGAGAAATACTCTAGTGAGCCTTAATCACCTTGCTTTCTGGATTATTTATGGACAAACAGCAAGTAGAGTAATCTTGCTCCCACGTCTAGCTTTTGGTTTGCATAACTCATGTTCAAAATAGGAGACTTTCAACAATTCTTAACTTATTGAATCTCTGACATTGGACAGAACTAATTAGACACTTGCACTGTTCGCCAAGTGGTATTATGCAGTCTGTTGTTAAATTTTGCTTTGTCTTTATCCCAAGGTCGTAGATTAATTTCACTGGAACTACTGTTCAAATGAATCAATGATGTTAATGAGACTATTTTTTGTGGCTCTAAGGACATGCAGTTGTTCCTTTTAATGAACTAAGTTGTAAATTTCTGTTGAGGCTGACAAATGATGCCCTAAAGACTAAGTGCTAAAAGTAGTATTGCCTTCACAGTGATGGTAATGGTGAACACATGCTCCATTTGATAAAGGACTTATGAGAAATAATAGTTTATGTAAATACATAGATTTCTTGTGGAAACATGTCTTTTTCAAATATGCAAAATTTATGAAGTTTGATCATAAGTTTTCATCAGTCTTTGTAGAGCTGTATTTTGAAGGACGTTGTAATCTTAAATAACGTATGGAACACTCTTCATCAATGGATTAATGATTCAACTTTTCAAACCCTGTAGAAAATGGGTTTAAAGTGAGAAACTGCTACTCTTGCCATTGACTGAGCTTGTGTATTATCTTAGCGCTTGCAGTTTGCTTTTTTTATTTTGGCGAAACTTGTAGCAGGTCACGGATGGCAGAGAACCCCGATCTCCTACTAACATACTGCACTGTACCGATGCTGAGAATTAGATTCCTACTACAGTGGTAGGTCTACTAAGTCAATAGCAGATTTTCTGTTTTAGATCCAATAGGATTTAAGCCACAGGGCCTCTGCTTCACAGATTAGATTTGAATCCCTTGTCCTCATAGAAGCCGCTCTTGGTGTTGTCATAAATTATTTGACTTTTACTGTATTATATACATAAGGTTGATTTTAATCCTGATTGGTAGAAATCAGATAGTGGGGCAGTTAGCACCAACCAGCTTTGTTATCCCCTTTAAACTCACCCTCTCCCATAATTCTCTTGGGGCCAATTCATTAGATATATTGAAGCGGGAGCTAGCCACAGCCCTTGTGGCTAAAGGGATCAAGGGGTATGGAGAGAAAGCGGGAATGGGATGCTGAAATTGCTCAATCAGCCAAGATCATATTGAATGGTGGTGCAGGGTCACAGGGCCAAATAGCCTACTCCTGCACCTATTTTCTATGTTTTTATGATCCTATTCTGCAAGGTTCAGAGATGGTTGCCTATAAACCATAATGTGCCACATGAACTGGTGAAGTGAAATCTGATCATGTCACAAGGAATCTGATTGCATTTTAACCTGGGAGCCAGTGAGGAGGCTTTCTTTCAAGTGAAAGCAGGTTGAGAATTGGCAGCAGGGAGATGGATGTAAGTCTTTATAGATGCAGCAGTGATTTGCTGGAATGACAGATGGAACCATGCAAGGGTTAGGAATAAAGGATGCAAGTCTGGTAAAGCAACGTGCCTGATGAGTGTTTTTAAAATCTTGTGCTGATGGGATTCTTTTCATAAGGCATTTTCCTGTTCATTAACACATTCGTATTACTCCTTACAGGTCTGTGGACTTTCTTTTGGATTCTACACTAAGAAAGTTATATGGATCAGAAGAACAGCACAAACCATAACCAAAGGCAATTGGAACTTTAGCCAATATAATATTTGTGTACACCATAAACTTTAAATTACATTGCAAGGCAATGAACTCTGTACTCCAACTCTGGAGAACCAGTCTCCACGTTTTTGACATGGTGGGCTTTAGATGAAATTCTGGAAAGTAGGTACTTGTTTATCCTTGTAATCACATTGCTGTACAATATCAATTTTGTGCAGGAAAACTGAAAACATCTACACACACACACGCTCTTCAGGACCTGCGTAGTTAGGGAATGATTTTGAATGTCACCATTACATTGAATTAAATGAGTATCCCTGAAAATACAGGTGTCAAATGACCCAAAGATGGGATACCCACATCCTTCAATTGTACAGTAGCTTTAAATACTGAACAAATATCCATATTATTTCACTATTGTAAAACTAATCTGAATTTGTAAAGCATTCTTCAGTCAGAATCTGACTTTTTGTGCTTTGTGGGCCTAGAGACACAACTTGAGGAAAGTTCTCCTCAACCTTCACAACAGATCCAAGATCCAAAATCCAAAATCCAAAGAAATGTAATACTGGTGTTTCCTGGAGATAAGAATTGGATAGGTCTGCTTTGTAATAATCAACAATTATCTTTAAGAGAAACCAGATGTAAGTCTGTGCCACATTACAAGTAAGGCCTCACGGTGTAGCTCCTACAAAACAGTCAGGTGGGGTGAATTTATAAAGATTTATAAAACCATGAGGAGTATAGACAGGGTTAATGGTAGGTAGCTTTTTCCCCTAGGATGGGGAAATTTAAAGATTATGGGGACATATATTTAAGGTGAGGAGGGAGATTTGGGGGAATAAAAAACAAAAAAGGCAAATTTGTTTAACAGTGTGGTTTGCATGTAGAATGTACTTTGAGCAAGTGGAGGATACAGGCACAGTTTTAACCTTTTAAAAGGCACTTAGATAAGTACATGAATGCCAGGAGAGGTGGAAGGGACTAGTTTAGTTTGGGATTATGTTCAGCATGGACTGTTTATGTGCTGTATGACTATGATTATTAGGGAGGAGATTTCCATGTCTGCAGTTTTAATTGAGATAGGTACAGTATATCAAATTATATTAATTCCCCCTAGTAGGGATTTGCATACTATTCTAAATGAAAATGACCCAATTCTTAACAATATTAGTACTTGAATCAGTGAATGAGCAGCATTGAGATAGTACAGCATTTTTGTCAGTTTGTTTTAAAGCTGAGCCCATCTCCTTTGGACTTACTAGCAAGTGTCAAAGGAATGAACTATCTCACTAAAATTAGATAATTAAAATTTACAAGATCCCACTCCAGTCACTTTTCACACTTCTAAGCTTCTGGTCACTTAAGGCCATATGAGAATCCAAGAGATAAATCAGATAATTCTTTCAAAGCTCAATTTAATGGAAACAATTTATCAGTTTCTTGGCACTATTCCCTAAGAAATACCAGTAAGGGCACTTGGAAGCAGCAGCTTACAGGACAAAAATGGCCTCTTGTACTTCACGTACAGTTCTAGACTTTTGGTCATGAGTTATTTTCTGGTCTTGTTACTCTGATTTCCAAAAACCATTCTTTGGATTATGCATGTTTCTTGGAATTCTCAATCTAAGAGAGTTAATATGTCACAAGAGGAGCACTGAATTTGTGAAATCAGACCCAGGGCATCAAATGAGATGTGAACTTGAAGCAACTCAAAGATCTCAGCTGTACAGATCCACTGCTGTCTACATGTAGACTAAAATAGAATTAACTCTCTTCTACAAAGCCGAGATATTAGCATGGTTGTATAACAGCACTGAATCTTGTATAGTTCAAGTGGGTGTCCTAGAGGTGTAACGTGCTAAAAGTTATTGGAATTGCAAGATCCTCATAGCCTAGACTTCATTGAATAATGCCCACTTGGTTGAGGTGCAAAATAAAGAGTGCCCTTGAGCTCTTACCTGGGCAAGGATCGTGAAGGGCTAACGTGATAAAATTGAACTGAAGCAGGCATTGGAGAATGGCTGTTTCATTCTTTAAAATGAATGATTTGGGAAGAAAGGAACAGGACTAAAGAAAAATTGAAATAGCACCAGTCTTTATGGGCCAAAGTCATCTTTTCTAATTGAGCATGGGAGAGAAAGGAAAAAATTGGTAAGAGTATAAAACTCTCTGTACTGTCACTGTTGCATATTCAGCAACTTGGTCTAGAATGATATTGACAAACTAGACTGAACAGCTATTGCTTTGCCTGGAAGAAATGAAGACGTTGGAGGGAATGTTGCTATTTAATCATGTGGGGGTTGGTGGGATGGAGTGGAGCGGAGCAAGAGAAGCAAGGAGGAATCAATCCAGTTTGGAGGAAGCCAATTTATTCCATAAAACACCCTGGAACAAGTCAATTGCACATATCAGTGCTGAATCATTAATGACTCAGTACTGATCCTCTGCTGCTACTATACAGTTTGTTAACCATGCAGCACAAAAGACTCCTTTCATGTAGCCCCAGTGTGCTTACAGTGCACTCAAGCCATGCTTGGAAACACTGTTGCACATGTTTTGCTGACACTTGTGTCCAGGGAGAGGCCATGTAAGTGTCATAGGTCCAGTGAAAAAAGTTTAACAGTTTGTAGAGTATGAACACAAAAAACAGGGATACACTTATAAATGGAGTGGAAAGTGTGACACTAGGACAGCTTGAAGCTGCTAAAGACTGTAAAAAGGTGGACAATGAATTACAGTACAAGGAAAACACTAACAGGTACAGGAAAATAGATAGGAAGTAAATAACTGCAGTAAAAAAATAGAGGCTTGAAGTGTGGATGGTGATGCTTCCATTTAGAGACCATATGAATTTTAAAAAAGTTGAAAACTCAAGAGCAAAGACAGATCTTAAACTAGTGATGGTGAAGAAGGGAGAAAAGTCAAAATTTGGGTCATTTGATTAGAGCTTAAAACCTAGAGATCTGAGGGCAGCTGAAAGATAGTCAACTTGATGACCTGTCAGAGGGTGGTTGCAAACAAGCTGCCATGGCTATAGCAGAGGGAGAGTTCATACAATGTACAAGTATTGTAACCATCACCAGCATTCTATCAGCTGCAGGTGTTAGTACTGAAGTTACTACAGTGTAGGGGGTGGTGTTAGTGAAATACTCATCATTTCCCTCATTTCTAAGTGAAGAACTGGAATACCCTGGCTGGTGATCAAGCAGATGTACACTTAAATTTGTTCAGATTCATGTTACAACACATTAGGCATCCTGGAATGCCAAGTAGCACAGAAAAAAGTGAATAACTTATGGGACCATGACATTATGAGTAGAAGTAGGCCATTTGACTCATTGTGCCTACCCTGCCATTCAAGGCTGTGACAACTCCACTTTCCTACCCAATCCCCATAATTCCATTACTGGTTTAAAGAGATCTATCACAGCCTAAAAGTGAATTTAAAAAAGTGGAGCCTCAACAGCCCTCTCCGGTAAGGAAATCCAGATTCACTACCTTCAGAAGCAGGTCCTGTTTGTCTAAGTGCCCAGTCTCAGAGGTTCGTGTCCTTGAATGGTTGGTTTCATTTTAGACCACCATCAGCAAGATCATGGCAACAATTCAAGAGGAAGTCCAAGAACTTGGCATGGGCCAACTGGCAGATTCTAGAGACCCAAAAGGAAAGTGTGAACCAGATCCTGGAGGAGCAGCAGATGAATGGCTTCAAAATGACTGGGCAATAAGTGGTTGAACATTTAAAACAACAAGTGTGACTAAAGAAAGACAATCACAGCAAGATAACTGATAGGCAGGTTAACTGTGCTGTATTGTTGAAAGCTGCTACTGGACTGGTTTGCATTTTGGAAAAGGCTATACAGAACAGAACTTGAGTTCTACTGTACTGTAGAGTTTCAGCAGTGTAGGAGGGGGAAAGTCAGCCAAGGAGGCCTGCAGCAATAGCTAATTTATGACTGTTCAGTCTTGGCTGTGACAAACCTTTCAGGCAAACTTTCCCTTTACAACAGCTCATCTATTGTTGAAACCCTTATTCTTATTGATTAGACCAACTTACTCCTGGCTGGTCTGCAAGGAGTGCAAGGTTTGGGATGACCCTCAACAAGGTTTAACCTTTGTTTCCAAATGACATCACAACCATAACTCATTTCTGGCCCCACCATCCAATTTTGTGACAATTAAGTCAGTTATTGTCCTTATATAGACAATAGGTGCAGGAGTAGGGCCAAATGGCCCTTTGAGCCAGCACCACCATTCATTATGATCATGGCTGATCATCCACATCAGTATCCTGTTCCTGCCTTGTCCCCATAACCCTTGATTCCATTATCTAAGAGCTCTATCCATCTCTTTCTTGAAAGTATCTAGAGACTTAGCCTCCACTGCCTTCTGGGGCAGAGCATTCCATATATCCACCACTCTCTGGGGTGAAGAAGTTTTTCCTCAACTCTGTTCTAAATGGCCTACCCTTTAGTTTTAAACTATACTAATTGATGCATAAACATGTTTTAAATTTGGCTCCTAATACAGGGCAGAGTTTGGGTGGGAGAGAGAGTCATTAAGAGACTGGACAGACCACCTGGAAGACTGCATGTCACCTCAGGAAGGGAGTGGTTAAAAGCCAAATAAGAACTCATTACCCTAAGCAGTGTTATTATGGAGAAACATGCCTGGTAGGAATACAACCAACCAGTCTCAGGAAGCAAGCAAATCCTAAATCTTCCTACTAAAACCTCCAACTGGGGAAAGAAATTGGGAATGGTTTTAAAACTCAAGATTTCAATTAATAAAACCAGGAGTATTGGAAATACTGAGCAGTATCTGGGGAGACAAAGAACAGTTATGAAAGGTCATGGGCCTGAAACAACTTGGTCTTGGATGTTGCTTGACCTAAAGTTTTCCAACTTGATTTTGCTCTGGGGACAGATTCCTCAAAGACTTATTTTAGGAACACTGGTCCAGGAGATGAAAAAACCTAGGAAATGCTTGTACTTGAAATATATTGAAAAGCAATTATATGCTGGTATGATTTAAATTAATGTACACACTGACCTCTTGGCAAGAATGCCCTCCAGGAATGCAGAGAGTGATTAACTGACAAACCATCAGTTACAGAATGGCCAGAGGTGTCAGTAATATGGCTGCATTTGTTAGCAAAACATTATGGGAAGTCAGGAGACAAGCTTTACAAGCCTAGTTCTCAGCATCACAAGTTATGCTATCCGCCAGTTCATAGTCAATTCTATTACAAGCCCCAGGAAATTACATGCCAATTTAGGACAAATACCTCAGATCCAAGAGGAAAAAGCAGATCTCCTGGACTAAACTGGGTGGATTGGCTGTGCTAAGTTGCCCATAGTGTTCAGGGATGTGTAGATTAGGTGGGTTGTTGAGAGAGGCACAGTTGAAGTCTGGGCGGGATGCTCAGAGGGCCAGTGTGGACTTATTGGGTTGAAGGGCCTGTTTCCACACTGGGGATTCTTTGAATTCCTTCTAACCCTAAAGTTTCCAAAACAAGACAAGCTAGTTGAATATGTTTTCAAGTTAACATCTGAAATTCAAAAGGATTGGGCATCACTAGCTAGGTAAAATCTTCATTGACATCCTGTTGCCCAGTGGGCAGTTAAGAATCAACTTTGCTGTTGGTAGGAGTCCTTTCCTAGGGATTACAATAAACCAAATGGGTTCTGGAAGCTTGTTAGTGGTTTAATACTCACTGCATTCCAGATTCTGAATGGAAACTGCACTATCTGCTGTGGTGTTCTGGGCATCCAGGTTCATTACTTTTGTCTGCAGGAGACATCCAGCAGCAATACCATTAGGATCTGACTGACAGATTGTCTGCATGTATGCTACTTTCCATCCATAAAAGTAATTCAAATAATTGAAGCTTCACAACATACTGCCTTAGCAAAGTGGTTTCTAAAAGCTGGGGCAGGAAGATGGAAATAGAGTTGGGAAACTGAAAAAGTTTGAACCGAGATCACTAGTGATCAGTGCAGTTTTGATCCCATTTTCTTAGTCACTTGAGATCCTACTCATTTGAGACCATTACTCAAACACTCAGGATTTTGATCTAACTGAACCTCTAGACTAGATTTCAGAAACACCTGTCTTAAGCCAAAAGGTCTCTACAAAATGTCAGGTCAGGACATCGACTGCAAAGTATTCCCAAACCTGATTGTTGGCCTAGAGTGACCCAGTGTTCCTTGAGCTCCATGTAGTACAAACCCAGCTCCCATGCCAGGACTGTTATTTTATTAGCATGAACATGCAGTTTTCTATTATCACTCAACCACCTTCCTAAAATTTTAAGGATCAGTCTTTAAGAGTGCACAGTACTTTTGCTGACCATACTAGACAGATTCTGTGCCAAGGTCAGTTTTATAGTGGGTCACATTCAAGGTACATACATGGAATTGAATAGAGCTTTAAACCTGAGTAAGGGGATCCCAAGAGTATTGATGATTAATGAATTGGTTTCTGTGGTAGACTTAAACTCAGCACAAAAACATTGCTCCATTCTTCCCAGGAAAGCTACAACCTGAACAAAGTGGAAGATGCCACTAGTTATTGATAGTTCTAAAGTCACACCATCTGAAAGAGAAACCTTTAGCTTGTGGATCCCACAAGACCATAACACTTAGGTTATTGGTCTATTCAATCTGCTCCATTGTTTGAAATGGTTGATGTGTTTCTAATCTAGAACATAACAGCACAGTACAGGCCCTTCAGCCCTTGATGTTGCACTGACCTGTGAAACTAATCTGAAGCCCATCTAACCTACACTATTCCATTATCATCCATGTTTATGGAATGACCATTTAAGTGCCCTGAAAGTTGGCAAGTCTATCATTGTTGCAGGCAGGGCATTCTATGCCCTTACTATGGAGTAAAGAATCTACCTCTGACATCTGTCCCATATCTATCACCCCTCAATTTAAAGCTATGTCCCTTGTGCTAGCCATCACCACCTGAGGAAAAAGGCTCACTGTCCACCCTATCCAATCCTACGATCTTATATGCCTCTATTAAGTCACCTCTTAACCTTCTCTAATGAAAACAGCCTCAAGTCCCTCAGCCTTTCCTAAAGGCCTTCCCTCCATACCAGGCAACATCCTGGTAAGTCTCCTCTGCACCCTTTCCAATGCTTCCACATCCTTCCTATATGCAGTGAACAGAACTGTACACAATACTCCAAGTGCAGCTGCACCAGAGTTTTGTGCAGCTGCAACATGACCTCATGGCTCCGAAACTCAATCCCTCCACCAATAAAACCTAACTGTACACCTTAACAACCCTGTCAACCTGGGTGGCAACTTTCAGGGATCTATGCACATGGACACCAAGATCTCTCTGCTCATCCACACTAAGAATCTTACCATTAGCCCAGTACTCTATTCCTGTTACTCCTTCCAAAGTAAATCACCTCACTTTTCCGCATGAAACTCCATTTGCCACCTCAGCCCAGCTCTGCAGCTTATCTATGTCCCTCTGTAACCTGCAACATCCTTCCGTGCTATCCACAACTCCACTGACTTTAGTATCATCTGCAAGTTTACTAAACCATCCTTCTATGCCCTCATCCAGGTCATTTATAAGAGTGACAAACAACAGTGGCCCCAAAATAGATCCTTGCGGTACACCACTAGTAACTGAACTCCACGATGAATATTTCCCATCAACCACCATCCTCTTCTTCTAGAAAGCCAATTCTGATCTAAACTGCTAAATCACCCTCAATCCCATGCCTCCGAATTTTCTGCAATAGCCTACTGTGGGGACCCTTACTGAAGGCTTTATTGAAATCCATGTACACCACATCAACTGCTTTACCCTCATCCACCTGTTTAGTCACCTTCTCAAAGAACTCAATAAGGCTTGAGGCATGACCTACTCTTCAAGACTGTTGACTATCCCTAATCAAATTGTTCCTTTCTAGATAATTATAAACCCTAAATCTATTTCTGCTTTCTCCCTGTAATCCTGGATGCTCTAATCAAGTCTTAGTGACTTGCTTCCACAACCCTGAGGACTGCAGGTCAACCTGCCTGGTGTCTCAATTAGATTGAGAAACTAGAATTTTTACAAAATTTGAACTGAAATTGCAGGAACTGCAGTGGTACTCACAGCAACTGGTTAGAATGGGTTTCCAACATATCCCATATTTGGATTAGACAGCATTAACTAGGATGTGACCAGCTGACTACAATTCAGTTAGTAAAACTGCAGGATTGAAGCATATCCATTTTCATATTGTCTTAGCAGGAATTTGACATTGCAAAAGAGAATTCTGATTTAGATGCTCTGGGGTAAAAATTTTAACAACATGACTGAGTATAGGAAATGCAAAGAAAGCTGTAGCCCAAGTTTTAGGAGTGGAGGAAAGTACATGATTAGAAGTGTTAAAGATTAAGGAGGAGTTGTCAACCAAGTTTGTATTCAAATCTCTTGACTCCCAGTCACTATGTAGGCCAATTTTCAATTGCATTCAACCAGTAGCCTGCACATGAATAGACAATTGTGCATTTCATACTTGTGCCTCAAGCTAGCAGCAATTAAAGGTACTTTTGTCTGATTTGCATCATGAGATGCAATTGCAAAATGCAAAGATCCAAAAGAAAGTTGTGAACAGAAAGGCTATTCAGATCATTGTCTCAGCCAATAGAGGCATTCATTCTAACCCACTGCAGATTGTCTGTTTTGTTCCCTTGCAGGTTAGTGTACTACACAGGAAGTTACAGGCTTCTTCCTGATAGGAATTGACACTCATTGTCAAGGTGGGCATCTCCTTGACTCATGTAAATCCTGCCAAAGACACCTCAAGTCTATGACCTTAGCTGACTTCAGGCCAGGAATCTCTCCCCTATCCAAGGGAGAAATTTCTTAATTTCAAGTTAAGAAAACTCAGCCTTCTGTGGAGGACCTGCCCATCTTTTTGTGGGCAGTTGGAAAGATCAGCCCAGATTTTCCTTCCACACCAAGGACAAGTACTTCAGTCAGGTTCAACTTTGTTGTTGCCACTGCACTTTTCTTGCTCCACCCCCCAAACCTTGGAGAAACTCAAATGGCAGGTTGTCAGCAACTACTGACTATTACCTTTATTGCCTGTGATTCATGGAATTTTGCATTCCAGTGGCTGTATTCCTTGGGCTTTACTACAGAATAAATTTTAATTTTTCAAACTTGTGCATGGTTGCAAAATTAGTTTTATTTAGAAATCTCATGTACTTGCTTCAGTAATCTTCTCCAGCTAGTGTACATGCTGGATCTTCCATTTGTACAGGCTTAGAAGCAGGACTCCCAAAAAGCAAGCCAGCAGTGGGATAGCCAGAAGTATAACTTTTTGATTATCTGTAAAAGATGGCCAAGATTGAAATTTAGTAGTCTATCCAAAAACAAACCAGTAATGCACATCAAGGAATGGAGTCAGGGTTATAGTTAAGAATGGGTGTAGTGATTTATGGGTAGTTTTTTAAAAACTAAAGTAGCACCTTAAAAACAAACAAGGTTATAGGAAACAATATTTAACATTTTGTCAAGTGTTGGTTAGATTTAGTTAGTCTGGATCCTTACACCCAGCTAAGGGAGTCTCATTGACTAAGTACCCTGTTGGATGCTTTATAAGGTGCCAGATGGTTATTAGCTGGCACAAGCAGTTCCTGAAGGCACAAGTGGTAACATTCACGTGTTTGAATCCTACCTGAAGTTCTGGATCTCAACTGAGTTGTTTTTACTTTCACTGGACCAACTTTCACCAAACTGAAAACATCAGCTTTTAATTCTAGAGAGAAAAAAAAGTAAAGTGAACATCAGTTTTAATATTGATTATGTGTCCCCATAGTGACAGACTTCAAATCTTTACCTCGTTTATGACGAGTTTGGGCAGGCTGGCAGATTGTGTTGCAACAGTCGCACTTTGAACTTTGCAATGGGGCATCCAAAAGCTGCCATCTGAAGGACAGAATCAAAAATCACCTCACTGCTTATTTGTATTGTTTGATTTAAAAGCTCTGAAAGCTCAAGTACAGGGAACTGCACCCTATAATGTTATCTCTGGAGGATAAAATTCACTAAATGATTGTTTCACATTTCAGTATGAATAATTTTCCATTCAGCTGAGGTGCTGTTATATTAAGTGGAATAAGTGTTAGAGGAATGATAATTACAGTCAAGGGGTAAGCACAAGGTGTTAGGGATTAGGACTCCAGTTTCATTTTTGAAACACCTTGTTGGAAAGTGTTGCTAAAAACTTGCTCATTAAAATATTCAAGCAAAGATAGTGTCCAAGTAACTTCTGCTACCCACCTTTTAGTTTGCTGATTAAATGAACATGCTTTGTGCAACTGATGTTCATTCCAACTTGGGTCCCATACTACAACTTTACAGTGTATATAAATCTGTAAAAATGAATTTGAGAAAGTCATGCACACCATGTTATCTACAACAGATTGAGAAGTGACAACATCTACACCTTTAGCAATGGATTTGAAGTCTGATTTCATCATGTGAATGCCTCTGAATGACTCAAGGTTACTTTTAAGGAGCTAAATTGCCCATGAGGTTTCCAATTAAGCCAACCAACTTGTCCCATTCTAGTGGGAAGAAGTTTAAAAATTAATGTTGGAAACTGCAGTTGGAGAACTGCAAACAAGTCAGTCCACTTGGGCTAAAAGCTGGTTATATTGGAAACCAAAAGTAGAGGGAGTGACAGTGTTAAGAATCAGTTGGCTGTGATCAGTTGCAATTTCATTTGCTGGAAGTAGAGGGCAAGTGTTCAGTTAAAGTCATTTGTTTGGAACAAGGGCACACTTTGACAAACTACAAGTCTTATTGCTCACCACTTGATTAAAGTTAATGCTTACATTGGGTTCAAGCTAGTGTATTAAAACTACAATTCACTTATTCCCACACTTACATCAGTACCCTCCAGATCAGGGAATTTAAATGCCTGCACAACAAATCGAAGGTGAGACTCCTTAATTCTGGGCAAGTACTTGGAATTCCCAGTTTTTCCATCAATAAGACATCTAAAAAGGAATAGGAAGAGTTTAACCTACATCCAAGTTCATTTTTTTTAATAAGAATTGGCCTTTGTCTCATACCCATAGTTATTTATGATGGTGTAATTCTTTGGGGATTCAGCTAGTGAGCTTGTTGGAGTAGCAATGCATTCTTCTATGAAGAGATGGATGCCTTGATGGTGTGTGGCAAGAACAGATGCTTCCAAGTTAATAGATGCTCCCAGGAAGAACAGAGTATCTGGCCTCTCAGCAGTCCAATCATCTGGAACAGAAAAAAAGTGAATACATCACACTGATAGATAACTATTAACCAAGTTTGATAGTTTAGGCAAGGATGGACAAGGGTAATCTGATTTATTTACTGTATATAGATTTGCTAAAGTCACTTCCTAAAGTGAAGTCTTTAGGACACATGGTACAGTGGATGGATAGGAAAGGAAATTGCTCTAGTACAGAGAAGTGAATGTCTCAAAAGGAAGATTGTAGTAGATTTCCCCAGTGAAGGTGTTGGGACCTCTGCTCTAGTTTGGGGCACTGGTTTTCTAACAGCGAGTTTCAATTCACCAAAAAACACTTGTAAATATTGTAAACTGATGTTGTTGCTCGAAAAAGCAACATTGAAGTTGTTAAACAGCAGATAGTTATGGGAGGGTTTGATTTTGGTAGGATGAATGAGATAATAAATGCAAGGGTACAGTTTTAAGTGTGTGCAGGAGCAAAGGACCTGGGATTAGAGATAGTTGGATATGCAAGGCAAGATAGGAGAATTAAAGTGTCAGCACCCTGGGCTTAAAGTGTGGTGAGTACAAAAACAAGGAAGTTTTTTGGAACTGGTATAGCCTCAAGTATGGCTCAGTGCAAAAGAACTGGATCTAAAGTAGAACGATGCAAGAGTTACATTTTGGTGGGGGGGAAGTTTGACAAGGCCTGTGGTGCTGAGACTTAATGGAAGTTTTAGAGCTCCAAGGTTAGAAGTGGAATGGTGTGCTTCCCTGTTCAAAGTGAACATGATCTTTAGGAAAAAAAGGATCTGTTAAGAGGCAAGGTGGATATGTCACTTAGTGAAATCCATGGAAAGAATATGCAGATGAAGGGTATAGCAACAGGTGTTGGACTGTTAGTGTTTTAACAGACCTGAGTGGTGCAGTTGAAAGGAGACTTTCAAAGCCTACAGCATTAAAATAATCTTACTGTTCATGTTTGCAAAGAAAGTGGTATCTCACAGACTTGTCACAGTTGATTTTCCCTCATTTTTGCCTAATCAGATTAGGCAAGAGTTCTTAGTTCCACTTTTGAGATGGGCTCTTGATACAAGAGGATTTTTGTCCCCCACCCATAACTTGGTAGCTGTCATGTCTAGTTTATGACCAGGTTTGATTTTAAGTGTTATTTTGAATGGTAATTGAATGACTTGCTGTGTCACTGTTAAAAAACAATATTTCAAATTGAAAATTTCTCCAATAGCCATAAGACAAAGCAATTGAATCACTACACTTGGGGATATTGTAGATGGATTTTGTAATTGATGCACTCAAGGATAAACATGAGCCACAGCATCAAGATACTCAACTGGTAAAGCCTGTAACCTCACTGTATTGTTGTTTAGCTTGGAGGTTGACCTACCAAAGATTAAGGCATCTACAATAGATGGACAGCACAGCATGGGCAGACCAAGTCAAAGGTGCTGTCCTTTTCCCCAAGGGTGTATGACATTGTACATTAGTGTCCACAAGAGGTTGGTAATAAGTTTAAAAAGTCACTAAGCTACATTTGAGATTGATGATCTTGAAAATTAAGTTACATTAATAAGGGACCATGAATGCCAAGGAACTTTTGTTAAAGATGCAATGTAAGAACTCAAGTGTAGTGTCCTGTGGTTGCAAACATCATAATAGAAACCATTGTCCAGTATCCCAGACAGTGCACAAGATAAAAGAAAGCAATTCTTAGGGGAGGTGGCCTTGTGACACTGTCAGACTGTTAACCCAAGGACAGTGTTTTTAGACCTGGATTTGAATCATGCCAAGACAGATGGAGGAATTTAAATTCAATTCTAAAAATTTGGAATCAAGGGTCAAATGATAGCCATGAAAGAAACTGTTGGAAACCCATCTAGTTCACTAGTGGCCTTCAGGGAAGGTGTTACCAGTACTACCCAATTTAAACACCAGCCCCTCATGGATTAGCTGAAGACTTTTTTTTAAATTGTTCTATTTAGTGTATTGCCCCCACCTCTAGTTTTTGGTAAAAGGATTCTTCCTTAATCCTGAAGGAAAACTAGAAAGGGTTCTTTACCATTCCTTGGTGTTAAAGGCAGCTGTTGTTAAGGGAAAGATATACCAAATGTCCTTCTCTGGGGTAAGTAGGCAATGTCTAAGGTGGAATCTGTTAGAATAGTATTCCAACAATGGAATATTTATTCTGAGCATGCAGCCATCTTCTACCCTCACCACATCTCCAATAACATGTAAAGACTTGTGGGCACAGATTTACAAGTGCTATTGAGACAAAAACCAAGTCACAAGTGGTGAAACTAGTGGATCAATGCAAATAGAAACACTGAGGTACAGGGAGGAATCGTTATGCAGTTTCAGAGGCAGATTAACATTGCCTAGGCAATAGAGGGACAACTCAGTTAACCTTTTTCAACCAAAAGCTGAAGTTATTTTAATAAGTCTCCCATGCAGCAGCTGAATTTTTGGAAGAATGCCAGTTGTATGGCCATTAGATTCTAGTAGGGTGGAGGCATCAAGGCTGGAACCAAATATGTAGACAATTGAGAGAGTGTTACAGTTGTTTTCCCTTGGAAAGGAAGAGATTCAATGGAGGTATTCTGATGGAGCTGGATTTCTCCAGAAGAGGAAATTCATTTAAGGTGACTGGTAAACCAAATGGCTGAGGACAAGATTAACATGTAAGAGATTTAGAATGCACCTTCCAAGTGGTGAGAACTATTTACATTTTAAACAAGTTCAATAACTCTCCAAAAAGGCAACCTTGGAGGGTTGCAGGGAAAGGAGGAGATCACTAGGCGAATTGCCTAGTAAGTTTGACAGACCAAATGGTTTCCTTCTGGGCTGAAACCATCCTGAAGTTCAGGTGACTGCTTCAAACAAAGCATGGTATTTTACATGGTAAATACCTAACTAATTAATAGTCTACCAAAATGACTTGAAGTCCAGTTACATTGCAGACAGACCTTTGAACCAATGCTTGGAAATAAAGTCCATGAATCAAGGAGCTTGTCAGCTTAATATTTATCATTGATAAGACCCAATAGTAAGAACAGAGCAGGATGGCATGGGCTAGTGGAGAAAGTTTCAGGTGCTGGAGGATATCCAGATCCTGGATCAATGTTACAAGTGTAACAATGTAACTGTAAAGAAAGTTGATTCGCAGCATGAATGCTAGATCAATTGTTAATCCTTTAAGATTTTGCAGCATGATTCATTTACATCAATCCAAACTCATTGAAAACATGGGATTATGGAGAGAACAAGAGTACTGCCATGTATAAGGTATCAAAAAAGGCTTCCAACCATTCAGTAGAATTAGTACTGCCTGTACAAAATTCATTGCAGTTATTGGCACAGTATTATAATCTGAAGAATGTGGGGCATTTATTGGTTAAAAACAATACAGAATGTTCTCCAGCCATCTGACTGCTCTGGGAGACATTTGTGTTGTAATTAGACTATTGTCCAGTTAGGTAGTTTTGACTGAATCAAAAAGTCAACCACTGAATTTTTTGCACTAAGTGATCATTCAAAGTATTTTGAGTGACTGTTTAAGGTTTTACTCAAACAGTGCCTTGGAAGGTGGGTTTTTTTTTAAAAAAAAATAATAAGTGAGGAGGTCACTGGCTAGGCAGCATTTATTGTCCATTCCTAATTGGCCAGAGAGCAGTTATGAGTCAACCACATTACTCTAGTCTGGAGTCAGATGTAGGCCAGACCAGGTAAGGATGGCAGTTTCCTTCCCTAAAGGACATTTATGAACCAAGTGGGTTTTTCCAACAATTGACAGTGGATTTGTGATCATTAAATTCTTGATTTCAGATATTTATTGGATTCAAATTCCACCATCTGCCATGGCAAGATTTGAATCAGGTCCCTAGAATGTCATCTGGTCTCTGGATTAACAGTCTAGCAATAATACCACCAGGCCATTGCTTCCCCTTGACTTGTACTGTATGGGCTAGATTGTTGGTGGTGTAGTTATAACTTCTTGGTCAAGTATCATTTAATAGATTAATGGCAAATTAATCCAATATTGAGCAGTCTGAAGAAAGATTTCCTACAATGGAAAAGCTAGATTACATTACTGTGGATGTACTGCTAGTTGGTCACAACTTTGACATATCTTACCAGTCATGATTTTCATGGTAAAGACCAAGCTACCATCTCCACCCAGAAAACCAGTTAAAGGAAATGTTGTCAGAGATACAGGTACTTCTTCCCTAAAGAAGAAAGAGCAGCATTAGCTGAAGCATAGAAGAATTTCAGGCCCATGCAGACATGAACATAAAGTAAACCATTTTACCTCAATCTTGTCCTGCCATTCAAGCTGATCAAGTTAATCCTGTTTTGAATTCTACAAGACCATCTACTTTAAGAGGATTCAATTTATCTCACCTTAATTATTTAACTAACATGTTTCATGTTCTAAAGAGAAAGTTTTCAATGAATTTCTAGTTTGAACTCAGAATCCTCACCATGTCCATCCATCAAGGATCTTAAAAAACCCAAATCACCCTCTAGTCTAGGGAGTGCGCTAACAAGCCCAGCTTATCCAGCCAATCCTCAAGACAGTGCACTCATTTCAGAAGTCTGGTAAACCTCAACCAACAAAATTTTACATCTTTACTCAATGAGACCAAAATTGCATGTTGCATTAGAGTGATCTCACCAATATCTTGAGTTAACAAGCATTTTATGTTCAGTTTCCCTTGTATTGAGGCAGCATCCTATCAGTTTTTCTAGTTACTTTCATAAGTTATACTTGCCAGAACACCTGCTTCCCTCTTGCAGTGGGATTTCAGTCACTTAATACTTCAGTTCTTTCTAAAGAGCCAATGTTTTACCAAGTTAATCTTCTAACTGTTAAATATAAGTGGGGTGAGTGGGCAAATATCTATCTACAAAATCCAAGTCTGAGGAATATCTTATACTACATTGGCAAATCTGTGAAACCCACTGCCATAGAAGGCTGAGGCCAAATCATTAAGTGTCTTTAAGGCAGATTGGTTCTCAGTAACCAGATCAGCATTACAGGGAGAAGACAGGAAAATAGCATTAAAAGAAACATATCAGCCATGATCAAATGCCATTGTGCCAAGTGGTCCAAATCTGCTCTTATGGTTGTGCCAAGATACTCTACCTACTTGGTCCTGCAAACTTAGCAGCTATGCTTCTACTCCCCTCAACCAAGTAATACCAAACTGAAAAATTGAAGTCTTAGCTCAGACCACCCCAACTCAATATCTCACCAGACAGACCCACTCATGCATAATAGAGTTTAGTAGTCTACCCATCTCCATCACACTGTTCAAAATGCATCTGATGTAAAACTCCAAGTTAAGGTGTCTTATACATTCCTCTATAGATAGAGACTTGTTCTAGAGGACTAAAGTTAGGTGAAATATAATTTCCTGTCAAAAAAGTGACACTTTACTATCCTTGCCAAATACCATGAAAACCCCTACTGTATTTGTCCTGTAGGAATCCTTGCTGTTATAACACCTCCATAAACTGACCTATGGTTTCCATATTTCTGCTTTCCTCTTGAAGGTTCTTCAAGCAAAGCAGCAGATAAGTTGCTTGAATCTAGGGAATTTTGGCCAGTTAACATCAATGCATCTATTTTCTCATTGAGTTTTTAAAATTGGCTAAAGTGAGTCATTGGGACCAAGACTTGTCAGTCCCATTTTCACATTCCTGAGAGGTGAAGTGAAGTTTCTGTCTGCCACCTCCTAATGTGGAGCTGGAAAGAGAAGTGTATTCATTTTGTCCCATCTACTATGGAGTTAGAAGGTGAGCATTTTAAAATCTATACAAAAGACTTAGTGACCTTCCTCATTGTTCTAATAGTGAAATCAGGTCTCACTCAGACCTGCAACCTCATCTTTACTCAGTTCAATGCTTTCCCTGCACCACCCCACAATGACAGGGCAGGCTATTTTGGCATCTAAGAGACACTGCTCATACTAAAATGCCTTTTTGAAAGGCAAGAGTTTGCTACAATATTACTACTGCAGAAGCAGTTAGCCTAAGTAGGCCAGTTTACATCACATCAGAAACACTAGTCTTTGACCCAAACTCTCCACTTTGAGTGGTGGAAAGAGGGCCATAGAAAAAGAGACAGTCATGAATTTGGGACTCAATAAATGGGGAGTGCCAAGAACAAAATGGGAACAGTCAGAGCAAGTTTCTAAGCAATATCTGAAAAAGTGCCTTTCCTGGATATTTTTGTACCAGTTCAGTCCAGATCTGGTCTTCCAAGACAGACTGAGTTAAAACTACTGACAAAAGTAGTTGGATAGCTTCAACCTCATTCAAGGAGGCAGATCCAAGAGGAAGGGGAAGAGATTCAAATTTAAAGTTTGTGCTGAGAGAATTCCAGGCTGGATTAGATCCTTACACTGGATAACGACATTCCAGGCGTCTGTGGAGCTGTGGTTCTTTCCTCCCTGGCGCTGGACTGGCCTCGTACTTCAAGTAGTTCCAGTAAACTACCTCCTTGTCAGTCACCTGAGAGAGAGGAGATAGATCAGGGCTAAAGTCAGTATACACACGCACAGTGGGCGGGCATGAGGGAGGGACAGTTTCACCCACCAGCCTGCCAGCTCGGCAATCTTGTAGCCCATACTGGAAGCTGAGCCCTCCTGGAGAGTAGCTACTGGGAGGACAGCTTCCCAGGCGGAAAGCCGTGGCATAAAAGTGACTGAAGAAATCCATCGACACATACACAGTCAGGGTCGTATTGCCGCAGGAGTGAACGATCCCATCGTGAAGGACTGAAATAAACAGAGAGAGATTGAGAAATGGAACAATGAGAAACACCAAAATCAGAGTTACAGACCATATAAGAAACAAAGAAACTGAAACTACAGACGATGCAAGTCAGAAACTCAAAGGACCTGGCTGTTGCTGTTGCTGTTGCTGTTGCGTCACAGCAACCATCAGGACCAGCCCCAAAGCCCAGAGCGAAAGCATGTTTGTCTTGGAGAAGCTGAGGCCATTGACTGCACGGTGGCAGCCAGAGCAGTTTTATTAGAAGCTCATTAAGCCGCCGAGTGCAGCCCATTGAGGCTCATTGACATGCCCGAGATCTAATTGACAGCTATTCAAGATCCCCGAGTGTGTTTGTGTCCAAGGATTTACTGAGAGTGAGGGAAGCAGAAACACGGGCTGATCTCCCTTGATTTTTTTTCAATGACGCCCTGAGAGGGAAAATGTAAAACTGGCTCTAGAAAGCAGTGTTCTGAAGAAGAGTCATACTGGACTCGAAACTTTACCTCTGCTTCTCTCTCTACAGATATTGCGTTTCTCCGGCATTCTCTATGTTTATAGAAAATAGCACCTGACCATTCAACCTGAGATTTACAGTAAAGTGCCCAGTCATAATAGCTAGAATCCCGTATGCCTGGGTAACCTGGTAATAACAGCATTCAGTGCCCTCTGGTTTGATCAAAGGGCACTCACTGCTGGGCACCAGACAGGGAAAGAAAATTCTTATTTAGCTCATGCATGCAATTTGGTTTAACTGGGTCACTTGGTTTTGCATTAATTGTCCCCAGATGGACATTTGTCATATGAGTTTTGATGATATTGAGTAACCCAATATACAGAGAGCTCTTGCAGTGCAGTGGTGATGTCCCTCCCTCTGGACCAGAAAGCCTGGGTTCAAGTTCCAACCACTGCAAAGGTCCTTAATAACGTTTCTGACCTGGTTGTTCGGAAAATATCCAATTGAACGTCGCTTGTTTCGACAGCACCATTCATTGGTCTGAAGGGCCTATTTCTGTGCTGGAGATTTCCATGACTCATATATCTGAATAAAATCACTTAAGGCAGGGCGGGAGATCATCAAGAGAATTAAAATCCTGTGGTGTGAGATTCTTTACAGAAAGTTCGCAGATTGTTTCCATCCTGTGTGTTACAGTACCCCGGGAAGTCATGTGGCATGTTGAGTAACATCTCGGCCTCTAAGGCAAAGGCTGTGCGTTCAAATCCCTCTCTGGGACTTGATAGATTCATAACATGGCCAAACAGGTTGAGTATCAACTTGTAAATCTTTCCAACTCACCCCAGTAGTAGGCAATGTCAGAATATGAGAGGCTCACAGTTCAGCCATCTGCAATAGGCAATGATAAACCCCACTGCAGTAGCTTGCTAAACATAATCACAGAATTAGCACAGAAATCCGTGCTTGCCATTGTTCTTTCAGACCATGGTTTCTGGACAGAAAGGTATAACACCAGCCTCAAACTCTTTTATATCACACTTACTCAGATCCTCGGCCAACTGGTTCCAGCTCTATCCTAACCCCAAAATAAACTTGCTAAACTTGCCATGATCAGAGATTGGGATGACATGGCAAATAACAAATCAATATAAATGTAGGTTCAGTCTCCAGTTATCAGCGTTTATGGCTGAATGGAAACTTTGTTCATAGCATGCAATTAAAAAGGCAACTTTTTGCCTCATGATGTAGATTTTTGCTTCTTGTACATTTTGCACTGTGAGATTAATCATGCAACCAGTAATGAAATCTGGGTCTAGAAAGGAATATCTGTAAATCCAGAGCAATTAACATTCTACTGTTTATGAAAAAACTATTGATGAAGCTATGTGGTGAAACTAGTTACACTTTAAGACTCATTTGAAGATTTTAGAATCAAATCATAATTTCTGCATCACCTGATTGTGACTAATTATCATTCACTTCTTGTAAATATGAGTTTTCTTTACTATTCCAGTTGTGTTGTGTGCATATTTTCAGATCCTTATCATTCCTTCAGTACATCATATTCTGTTTCTCATTTTATGTTATTATGCACTGTCTGAAAGGACGTAAGAACTAAGAGTAGGAGTAGGCAATTCAGCTTCTCAGGCCTGCTCAAACATTTTAAATAGTCATGGCTTATGTCATCTCGGTTTCAACTCTGCTTTCCTGCCCACTCTCCATAACCCTTCAACACATGACTAATTAAAAATCTACCTCCTCCTCAAATTTACTCAATTTCCCAGCATCCACTGCACTTTGGGATAGTGAATTTGACAGATTCACGACTCTTTGAGAGAAGTAATTCCTCATCATGTCTGTGTTAAATCTGCTACCTCTTGCCCTGTAACTATGACCTCTCATTCTAGATTGCCCCACATGAGGAAACATCGTTTCTGCATCTAAATAAAAACTGAAAGAACCTACGGATGCTGTAAATCAGAAACGAAAACAGAAGTTGCTGGAAAAGCTTAGCAGGTCTGGCAGCATCTGTGAAGAGAAATCAGAGTTAACGTTTCAGGTCTGGTTACCCTTCCTCAGAACTGAAACATTAACTCTGATTTCTCTTTATTGATGTGTTGCCAGACCTGCTGAGCTTTTCCAGCAACTTATGTTTTTCTTTCTACATCTACCCTGTCAATCCCCTTTAGCATCTTATAATGCCTCAATTAGATTGCCTCTCATTCTTTTAAACTCCAGGAAGGATGGTACAAACAAATTCCATAGTAATTTCCAAAAGGGAATTGGATATACATTTGAAAAGAGAAGGAACAGTCAGGGCTACAGTAAAAGATAATGGTCATCAAATTAATAGGATATCAAAAGATTGGCATTGGTACAATGTGATTTTGGAGTGGAGTGTGATGAACTGACGAATACATACAAATAGCCAGAGCAAACACATTGGGTTATATCTCCATTTTCAACATTTACTGCTTTTGCATTTGACTGCACCTTTAGGATTGTTTACAATTTGCTGTTCAAACATGACCATCTGATTCTGTTTCGGGGACTGTCAATTGTTGTTCCGGAACCTGTGATCAGCCACAGGAGACCAATTCTGTTCATTTTTCCTCTCCTTTGGCTATTAGGACTTAATAGACATGAGCTGATGAAAACAGAAGTGAACTCTAGTGTCTTTACCAGACACATATGCTTCAGCACAAGCAGTCTGAATTTAGAATATAAGCAGCCTCAAGTGGCACAGGTGGCAGATCTGGGGGCATGAGTATTCCCAGAGGAATCTCTAAAGATCTAGCAACCTGTAAGTTTACTTTATCTTTTTTGAATTATTGAAGTCCTCAGGTTGAGGAGTTGCTGTGTTGGGAGATGGAATATTTTGTCAGTATTTTCAATGTTCTTCCATCAAGAAGAGAGTTCCAATACTGTGCCATTACTCCAAATTCAAAATGGTAGCACTGGAAAGGCTTTCTCGTTTCCCACAGTAACTACTGAATACTTTAGCTCTAATCAGTGTAGGGAAAGCTTTTCTTGCAGATCTACTACAGAAAGGATATTATTGTACTAGAAAGAGTGCAGAAAAGAATTAGTAGGATGCTACCTGGACTGGAAGGTTTGAGTTATAAGGAGAGGCTGGATTGGCTGAGACTTTCTTTCCTGGAGCATAGGAGACCAAGAGGCGATCTTGTAGAGGTCTATAAAATCATGAGAGGCGTAGATAAGGCAGACAGCCAACAGCTTTTCCCCACTGTAGGGGAGTCTAAAAGTGGAGGGCATACGTTTAAGGTGAGAGGGGAGAGATACAAAAGGGTCCAGAGGGCCAAGTTTTTCAAACAGAGGGTGGTAAGTGTCTGGAATGAGCTGCCAGAGGTAGTGTTGGAGACAAGTACAATCTTGTTATTTAAGAAACATTCGGACAGGTGCATGGATGGGATATGTATGAAGGGATACGGGTCAAAAGCAGGTCAAAATGGGATTAATTTAATTGTGAAAACTGGGCAACATGCACAAGTTGGGCCAAAGGGCCTGTTTCCATGCTGTAAACCTCTCTGACTCTATGATAACTTGTGTTCACTAAGTAACTGCTTAATTGGGAAGGTGATAAAGAAGATTAAACATCATTATTTCAGCACTTAGACCATTAGGATATGTTGATGTGATACACACGGAACTAAACACATGTTAACTGTTGCAGAAAAAACTACTACAAAAATAACACAGTTTTATTTATTTTTTGATAACAAGTTACTGAAATGTTTTAAATTGCTATTTATTAAAATGACATTAATGTGTGCCTGTGTGTACATGTGTGTGCACACACGTGTGTTGTGAATGTAAGCAGTGTCCCAGTGATCCCAATATAAAATGCACTTCACAGATGCCCTCCCCCAAAATAGGCTCTGCTTATAAAATGCCCTAAGAAAAACTAAAATTTATTATATGACTGTATATTGTATGTATCTAATAGAATGCCCCAAAACAGTGTTGTTTACAGAAGGAAGCCTTCATGTGTACCAATGGACTAGTCATCCTACTGCACAAATGTCATCTGGACAAAATCACGCATCTTTAAAATGCCATCAGGCAGCAATAATATCAATGTAAGCTGGTTAATACTTATCAGGCAAATTTAATGCAAATCTTGTTTTATCTTACCCTTCATAAACTGTAACCTTTGAATAAATTGTCTTGAGCAGTTAACTAGTAAGACTGAGAAAGAGAGTAGAGATCTGTGTATGACACAAAATAGGTGGAAAGAGAAGTTGTGAGAGAGATACAAAAGATTTACAGAGAGATATCGATTGGTTAATTAAGTCGGCGAAAAGTTGGCCCACGGATTATAATGTACGAAAATGTGTGAAGTTCATTTCGGAAGAGAGAACAAAAGAACAGAATATTATTTAAATGGAGAAAAAATGCAGAAGGCTGCAACACAAAGAGACTTGTGCATGAAACAGAGAAAGCTAGCACATGGGTGCAGCAGGTAATCAGGAAGGCCAATGGGGAATGTTAGCCCTTATTTCAAGGGGGTTGGAGTATAAGAGTCAGAAAATCTTGCTGCAGCTGTGCTGGTGCTACCACATCTTTTGTTTTTATTTAATAATTTTGCGGGATGTGGGCGTTGCTGGCTGGCCAGTATTTTTATTGCCTGTCCATAGTTGCCTTGAGAAGATGGATGAGTGCAGCCCCAATAACATCCAAGAGGCTTGAGCTGCTTTCTTCAACCAATGCAGTCCACCTGCTGTGGGTTGACCCACAATGCCATTAGGGAGAGAATTCCAGGATTTTGATCCACTGACAGTGAAGATAGGGCAATATATTTCCAAGTCAGGATGGTGAGCGGTTTAGTGGGGAACTTGAAGGAGATGGTGTTCCCAAGTATCTGCTGCCCTTGTCTTTCTAGAAGTGACCATGGGTTTGGAAAGTGCTGTCTGAGGATCTCTTGTGAATTTCTGCAATGCATCTTGTAGATAGTACACACTGCTGCTACTGAGTGTCGGTGGTGGAGGGAGAGAGGATGCTTGTGGATGTAGTGCCAATCAAGTGGGCTGCTTTGCCCTGGATGGTGTCAAGCCTCTTGAGTGTTGTTGGGGCTGCACTTATCCAGGCAAGTGGGGAGTATTCCATCACACTCCTGACTTATGCCTTGGGGAGTCAGGAGGTGAGTTACTCACTGCAGTATTCCTAGCCTCTGACCTGCTCTTGTAGCCACTGTGTTTATGTGGTGAGTCCAGTTAAGTTTCTGGTCAATGATAACCAATGTTGATAGGTGGGGATTCAGTGATGGTAACACCATTGAATGTCAAAGAGTGGTGGTTAGATTGTCTCTTATTGGTGATGGTCATTGCTTGGTAGTTGTGTGTTATGAATGTTACTTGCCACTTGTCAGCCCAAGCCTGGATATTGTCCAGATCTTGTTGTATTTGAACATGGACTGTGCCAGTATCTGAGGAGTCACAAATGGTACTGAACATTGTGCAATCATCTGCAAACATCCCCACTTCTGACTTTCTGATGGAAGGAAGTTCATTCATTGATGAAGCAGCTGAAGATGATTGGGGGGCCTAGAACACCACCCTGAGGAACTCCTTCAGAGATGTCCTGGAGCTGAGACGACTGACCTCCAACATCTATGACCACCAAGTATGACTCCAATCACTGGAGAGTTTGCCCCCTGATACCCATTGATTCCAATTTTGAGGGGGCTCCTGGATGCCACATTTGATTGAATGCAGCCTTGATATCAAGGGCTGTATTTTTCACCTCACCTCTGGAATTCAGCTCTTTTGTCCAATTTGGAACCAAGGCTGTATTGAGGTCAGGTGCTGAGAGGCCCTGGTGGAACTCAAACTGGGCATCACTGAGCAGGTTATTGCTGAGCAGGTGCTGCTTGATAGCACTGTTGATAATATTTTCCATCACTTTACTGATGATTGGGAATAGACTAATGGGGTGGTAATTGGCCGGGTTGGCTTTGTCCTGCTTTTTATGTACAGGACATAACTGGGCGATTTTCCACACTACCAGGTAGATGCCAATGTTGCAACTGTACTGGAACAGCTTGGCTAGGGGAGCGGCAAGTTCTGGAGTACAAATCTTCAGTACTATTGCCGAATATTGTCAGGTCCTGTAGCTTTTGCAGTATCCAGCGTCTCCAATCATTTTGTGATATCACGTGGAGTGAATTGAATTGACTGAAGACTGGTATCTGTAATGCTGGGGTCCATTGGAGGATGCTGAGATGGATCATCCACTTGGTACTTCCTGGCCGAAGATTGCTGCAGACGCTTCAGCCTTATTTTTTGCACTGATGTCTTGGGCTCTTCCATCATTGAGGATGGGGATATTTGTGGAGCCTCCTCCTCCAGTGCGTTGATTAACCTTCCACCACCATTCACGACTGGATGTGGCAGGACTGCAGAGCTTAGATCTGATCCTTTGATTGTGGGATTGCTTAGTTCTGTCTATCACTTGCTGCTTATGCTGTTTCACATGCAAGTAGTCCTGTTTGGTGGCTTCATCAGGTTGACATCTCATTTTCAAGTATGTATGGTGGTGTTCCTGGCATGCTCTCCTGCATTCTCCATTGAACCAGGTTGATCCCCTGACTTGATGGTAATGGTTGAGTGGGAGATATGCTGGGCCATTGCTGGCAGATTGGTAAGGATGAGGTCAAGTATGTTTTTCCCTCTTGTTGTTTCCCTCACCACCTGCTGCAGACCCAGTCTACCAGTTATGTCCTAGGGATCCAACCAGCTCAATCAGTAGTACTGCTACTGAGCCACCATTGGTGGTGGACATTGAAATCCGCCACCCAGAGTATGTTTTGTTCTCTTGCCATCCTCGGCGCTTCCTCCTGAGGGAGGAGGACGGTAGATGGTAAACAGCAGGATGTTTCCTTGCCCATGTTTATTAACCTGAAATCATGAGATTTCATCATGTCTGGAGTCAATGTTGAGAACTGCAGTACTGTGAGCAGTTTTGGTTCAAGGAATTTAAAGGAATTTAAATTTAAGGAATGATGTCATTTCATTGGAGTTGGTTCAGACAAGGTTCACTAGGTTCACCTGGTATGGAGGGATAAGCAAAGGCTAAACAGGTTGGGAACTCTACCCACTGAAATATAGAAGAATGAGAGGTGACCTCAATCAAACACATAGGATTCTTAAAGGCCTCGATAGTGTTAATGTTAAGGAGATGTTTCCCCTCATAGGAGAGTCTAGGATCAGAGGGCATAGTCTCAGAATAAACGGGGGTCAGTTTAAGACCAACATGAGGAAGAATTTCTTCTCTTAGACTGTCAGTCTTTGGAGTTCCTTACCACAGAGAGTTGTGGGGACAGAATCCTTGTGTATGTTTGAGGCTGAGATAAATAGATGCTTGATCAGTCAGGGAATCAAAGGTTGTGGGGAAAGGGCAGGAAAGTGGACGTAAGGAGTGTTGGATCAGCCATGATCCAATTTAATAGTGGAACAGGCTCAAAGGGGTGAACAGTCTATTCCTGTTCCTATTTCTCATGGTCTGATGGTTAGTTGGCCAAGGTCACTAATTCATGGCCTCAATATGGAGATACGTGGCCCCGGTTGAATGCTCGTCAGAAATTCAATAAAAACAAAAAACTCCAGTTTTGAATTCCAGATAGAAACACTTGATGGGTTTTTGCACTTCATAGTCTCTCTGGCTTGGGCTCACCTGCCATTCTAATAAGTGGAACATCCATTCTGTATGAACAAGAGTGCATCTTTTACTTTTCAGTATCTAGTCAAGCAATTCTCTGATTTGATAAATGTAACAGAGAATTTGTACTCAATTTACCCGCTATTGAAATATTACACTTTGTGTTTCTTTTGTATAAAATATAAAACAGTATATTATTTCCACAACAAATTTTCCAAGACTCTTCAGTTTCAGTAAGTATTTAAAATGCAACTTTTTATTTTGCTAAATATAGATTTTCACTCATCGCTAAAATATCCAAAGTAACTGATTTAGATGTTTAAAATCGAAATAATCTTGGGTTGTTGTCTTGCAGAACATGACTAGCTGCGCTATGAGTTTGCTGTCATTTGCCTTAAATCTTTTCTGGTGGGTTCAGGGGTGTCACCCTACTAAACCCACAGTAGCTCTGCAACGTTTGACACTGTACGTAATGAACCCAACTATATTGAATAACTAAATAACATTTTAAATTATTACAATTTAAATTATTATATCCAGGCAGCTGCTTTAACTGTTTTCAATGCATGACTTTAGCATTTAAAAATGCACGCAAAAAATTACCGACGAACTTGGAGCGATGAGCATCTCTATTGTGTTTACAAGCAGAAGCAGCCTGCTGTCTGAAATTAGCACGTAGGGACAAGTGGACGGAATCATGTGCTTTTCTCAAAGGAATCTCTAATAATTTGACCTAACACTGCCATTTCTTTGTGCAGCGAAATTACTTTGGGTACTATTCTTTATTCCTGCATAATAACCGAAGAATTTCAGAATATTTTAGAAGTCTAAATGTGTTATGACTTAAGTAGCTAATGGTTTTGGTTGAATAGATGCACTGTTGGCAGGCAGTGCGTCCCTACACCGTGGAGTAATTCAGAGTGGCTCCTGTCTTAATCTCTCTCCGCCCGATAAATATTTTTAATCAACTTGTTCAAACATGTAATGACACACCTCCAGAGTGGGTGGGACCTGAATTCAGCCAGTCTGGCCCAAAAGTAGGGACACTACCACTGCACTGCAACAGCCCTGAAACATTTTGCACATGCACTAGTGGCTGAGATCTGATTATGTTTAGTTATTTTAATTGACCTACTCGCGCGGTATGACACACCTCCAAGATCAGGTGAAACTTGAAGGAGGATTTTCTGGTTGAGGGATAGAGACACTACCACCATGCCACAAGACCCCTCTGGTAAAATACGATGGCACACCTCCAGGACAGGTTGGCCCTGAATCTGAACCTTTTACCCTAGAGGTAGGGACATTACCGGTTTGTCACAAGTGCCCTTAATTCTCTCTCACCATGATACAAATAGATGAAACGCATTAAATTTTTGATAGCTGGTTGCACATTTCTCAGATGCAAAATTGGCTGCCGTGCATTTTTGTGTGAATTTCTCTTCCCACCTCCTCCAGAAATCATTTTAGACGAGTCTGTGTTTTTGATTTACAGCTATGTTGCTAGTGTGCAGTGAAAACCAGTCAGTAGCACCATAAGTCACTGTTTTGCGGTTTACCTTCTTATCCTCGATGGTACACTGTTTAATTTC
This sequence comes from Ginglymostoma cirratum, assembly GCA_024137785.1. Classification (NCBI taxonomy): domain Eukaryota; kingdom Metazoa; phylum Chordata; class Chondrichthyes; order Orectolobiformes; family Ginglymostomatidae; genus Ginglymostoma; species Ginglymostoma cirratum. The sequence continues at coordinate 21,823,383 of JAHRHZ010000098.1, forward strand.
TTAATTAAGTTACCTTTGCTAACTTGATGTGGATTACTTGGGGTTTCATACTGAGATCTTTCTATCACGCTGTGCTGTTTTGTAATGTCCCGGTACATTTACTAGTGAATCGTTAAATGGCACTCGAATTGTAGTTAGAAAAAATGGAGAGAGTTCTTTTACCAGGAATTAAAATAATTCTGTAGTTTACTTAACAAATGCACATTGTATACTGCCATAAAAGAACTAACAAAGCTCTTGGAGTTGAAAATATTGTTTTTATTGAATAAATTAGGCTGTTATGGACATGCAAACAAAAAGTGCCGAAACAGCAGCAGCTCACAAACATTAATACTGTTTACGTGCTACGTAATGAAATCAAACAGCAGATCCTTGAAGTGCTGGGCACTGGAGGGGCACAAGCAAAAAGCTCTGTTTCTTTGTTCATTAGTAAACAGAACTTCAAAAATTTATATTTAAATTAAAATCTTAAAGCAAAGGAAATGTGGCACAATCACTTGTTCACATCAATAACGTGTGGTTACAATTTATCTTTTGTGAAACAATAATGTTAGATGAAACGATAATGTTGATATTAGAATTGATGTATCAATAACAAATTCAGTAAATCACT
>JAHRHZ010000098.1:21824395-21839831 GCA_024137785.1 Ginglymostoma cirratum
TGGACTAGGCCCGAAACGTCAGCCTTCCTGCTCCTCTGATGCTGCTTGGCCTGCTGTGTTCATCCAGCTCTACACCTTGTTATCTCAGATTCTCCAGCATCTGCAGTTCCTACTATCTCTGATGCAGTAGTTCTGCAGGATGATAAATAGTGCTTTGTGAAGATTTATATATGGTAGTGTTGGGTACTTTAAGGCCATGACAGACACTCCTAACCCTCCCTTCATTTCTATTTCCATCATTGGTAGAGATCTGCAGATTAACTACGTTCAGGTCTAGTTGGCAAAATTCAGTTTTTGTGGGTGATTCCCCACTTCAAATTCTCCTTTGCATTATAAGCTGACCCAAATAGCTGCAAATCCAGATAGAAAGGGCAATTTGTCCTTGCTTGCAATTTGTTACCCTACTGCAATGTAAAGTGAAACAGAATGTGAAATTTGATGGAAAAATATTCAATTACATAGTAACACATTTAACAAGAAAACAGTGGACACATTTACTATTTTGAAGAACAGAGGGAATAGTGATGCAGGGGTAAGTGAAAATTGAATCACTGACAACAGCAGCTCACCCAAACACAATACAACTGTGACTGTTCTTGGTCCTCAACCACATGCAATCCTAATCTTCTCACAAGTCATTTCTACGTGTGTGTCTGCATTTCTTTTAAACTGCTTAAAGCTATCCTGTCATTTGCAGTACTTATTACTCAAGCAGGTTTAACTATCTTCTGTCAAAACCTTACAGATTACAAAGCAGGTGGGACAAAGCATAAACTTGAATATTAGCTCTGCGTGAAAATGATTTATTGTCTCAAAAGCTGCAATATAATGGTACAGGTGGAGCACAGTGAACTCCTTAAATTACTGTAAATGTTTTGTGATTCAATAACAACCATATATAACATGTATGTATATATCACATATATGTAATATTTGTAGAAAGGCACTTAGTGCTTTTTTGATCCACTGTGATCATATTAAGAGATTATTCTCCTTGTCACACATTTTTAACTATGGATCACCTCCGTACAGTACAGCCATTATATTTTAAGACTGTGTTGCACCAATTAACTGCAAAAGTATATCATCTTCTCAGTGTATTAATTAAAATGAGATTCCATTGTAGAATATATTTACATAATCTAACTTTTGAACAGATGGTAGTTTTCATTGATTAGCACCATATATTTATATTTTTACAAAGATATTGTACTATCTTATTTATTAAAATGAGCAATGCAACTTGTGATTTTTCAACATCAAAATTAAAAAGCCCATAAATTTGGCTCCCTAATCATATGGAAATGTTGAAGATTTGCCCCCAAATCTACATAATTCCACCTTTGCTTGTTTTGTTCCATTTGTCCGAATGTTTAAATACTGCACAATTAAAACAGGGAGATTGCTTACGTCTAAAATAGGAAAATCTGCTGATATAATGGGATTAACAAATTCTGACCAGAGAGACACAAGTGGCAGCTCAAAACACAAATAAATAAATATAATGTTCTCTCCATTATCCATCCATGGCAGACAAATGTACCCACTGTTCAGGAGCCACACCTGAACTTGACATATATTTGGGTGGTCTCTATTTATAACGATGAATAATTAGATACGGGTTGAATTCAAGGTCAGGTCCATTGATTGTGTAAAAGCTTTTAACTGAGTTCAAATCAGCTGTCACATCACTAATGACATTAATTTCAATAGTGTTCTCATTTTCACCGCAATTATTATATACAAATAATTACTACCTTTGTCTTTTGAATAAAAGACAAATAACTGAGTGGTCAATATAGAAGTGGAAAACAATGCAGTACTGTTGCAATTACTGTTTGTTTATGTTCACAGCACTCACAGAGAGCTCAATTTACTTGATTAATCATTTAAACATGTTCAATAAATGCTCAGGTAATTTTTTTTTCTTTGTGTCATGCGTCTTATTCTCTACCTGATAAGGTACAAAGATCTCTCTCAATGTGCTGCCATGCAAATGTGGTTAACTCATTTCTAAGGTGAATGCCTTGTTTATTTATTTTGTGCTGGCTAGAAAGTTCACCTTTACGTAGAACTGGCTTCTCGTAACATGTCTAAGTTTTTATCTGAATGTGCTCCTGTGAAGTGTAGTGCTTGGGATGTCTTACTGTGTTGTTGTTTGGCAGACTGATAGCTTATTGTAGGGAGAAAGCCTAAACGAAAGTAAATTCTGTCTTCTTGCTAAATATTAATAAAGGAGCAGCCTGGAAACAATTAGTGCTAAGATCTCTCCTGCCATACATTAATGAGTGTCACCATCTACATGCTCAAAGGATGATTAACCCCAAATATTAAGCCAATTTATCAATCACCAAACAACTGGAAAATCAAACAATTCTCAAAGATTTGATTACACAGAAAATAAGTACATCTTGCTCTCAGTGCAGCATGTCAGTTGAGAAGCAACCATTTTGTATTATAATGAGATGCAGCCAGTTCTGAACATTCCCATCAAACCAAATTGTCTAAAAATAACATTCAGCATACAGTAATATTATGTGGAGTTTTACAATTAAATGGGATATATATTGTAAAACATTTTATTTCGAGGACTATACATTCATCAGCTTGCATTTTGTTCAACCAAACTGTGAGAACTTTATAGTGGCTAAAAATGATGTTACTGTTTTAATATTGCACAGGATTCCTACTCCAGAGTGACAGAGAATTGCTATTGGTACAATCATGCACAGAAACAATTAAAAATGTTTAAAAACATGGTTGTGTTTGTAATAGCATATTGAAAAGGAGACGTGATTTTCTTAAAGTAATTTAAGACTAGGGTTTTTTTTAAAGTACATTCTGGATTCTAAGTGTGAGTTGGTTTTTCCATATAAATATACTGCATAGCAAATTCATAATTTCGGTCATATGTTATCCGACAAGCATCAAGTGGGCAATCAATTGCTGCCTGTCAGGAATAGTTCACAAGGCCACATGGTGGCATTGGTCAGAGATCCCTCAGCACTTAGTCACTGTTCTGACTTCTCTGATCATACTTCTAATTCACAGTGGTTTCATATGTGATCCTTCAAAAAAGTCATAACTGCAACTGGAAGTTGGGATTAGATCTTTTATGGAACATAGTGTTGTAGGGCATATACCTCCAAGTAAATTACAATTTTACTAATACGAATTTGAAGAACAAAGCAGAACATTGAACTATACCCCAGGATAGCTCTATATTACAAATGTGAATGACTGCCTATGGTTGCATGGCAATCGAGAATGGCAGCAACACAGTGCCCAAGATCTAGTAGTCTGTAATGATAATTAAGTTCTGCTATTCCCTGTAGCTGCCATAATGACAAGAGTTGTGAATGTGAAACCCATCACTTTTCAAAGCTGGCCAACTACCATTTCAACAAATCCCTGATATAGGACCATAATTTTGTTATCCACAGGTTAACTCCTAATTCACTCAGATATTGTAGCTCAGGGGTGAGCATTTTCCTGCAGAGCTTCCTGTGCTTTTTGCTAATGTTCTTCTTCAGGTTGTAGCCCATGATTGAGCGTTCACCAAGTGGTTGCCATGGTTTCAATGATGCCTCCTGAATGGCGTTTGCGTCCACTGGGTGCCCACCATCAATGCAGATTGACTGCATGTTATCATTGCGCCTGCGCAATTCTTCCACATCACGCTCCATGCGTTCAAACCCATATCTTGCCACCTTTTTCCAGAAAGTAGCATTGAAGTATTGGTACAACATGGAATCAATTTTGTTCCAGTTTGTTGCCTTCTCATACAAGTCCCCAGTCATTCTTGATACAGTGGAATCTTTTCGTACATTTAATTTGAAATACAAAATATCATCCAGGTCCCAACACATTACATCCTTCAAAAGAATAAGTGATTCATCGAAATGTTCAAGGAGCATCACCAGATGGAACCTTTCATTGATAGTTTTGATATGCTTCTTTACTTTGGGGTCATTGATATCTAAGTTATTATCATATCCAAAGTCAAAAAATAGCAAATTTTTCAAGTAATGGGAGTTAAAACCACTTGGATCATAATATCGGTTGGGTTCCCTGAGGAATTCAGCCAGTTTGTCCTCTCCGCTTATTTTCCAGGTGAATGGGATCACTCGACCAAAATAATGAAAAGACGACTCAAATAAATATGCAGGGTTCCTGAGAATGGTGAAATAAATAGTGTCTTCAGGGAGTAGCTTGTGAACCTCTTCGTAGTTAAATCTCATATGATTACAGACTATGTTGAAACACATGCCTGGCCTGTAATCCTTCACCTGGCTCCTATCAAAGTATGATGGGTAATAAAAATCATTCCTGCCATTGGGAAAAGCAAATTTCAGGCGATGTTTCTGCCCAAAGCGGAAGAGAATGTTGAGAATCGTGCTACTGGCAGTCTTGTGTGTCTTCATGAACATGATATCTTCTTTAGGAGTGCAGGTTTTGCTTAGCTCAGAGGTGAAATGAGATCCATTCATGCGGGGCACATTTCTGGCATGTGCAGGTTTATATGAACATGAATAAGGAACAGGAATTCTAATAAGAGAGGCAAAATATGTTAGAAACACTGCTCATTGTTAACAACTTTAGAATGCAAAAATTTTCAACATTCTGCTAATATTTTCAGTGCTATAATTATTATTATAATTTATTAACATTAGTGAAGTGATTTTCTGTTACAGAATAACATGGCTTCCTTGGTTTATCTTAATGCACTCTGATTTCGCTATTCTCTCCTTAGACTTCTAAGTAATCATTCATTGAAACTTAAGCATTTTCTTCCCTTAGTGAGGTGGTGATGGCTTAGTAATATCATTGCTAGACCATTAATTCAGAGACTTGGGTAATGTTCCGGGAACTTGGGTTTGAATCTCACCATGCCAGACAGCAAAATCTGAATTCAATATAAATCTGGAATTTAGAGTCAAATGATGACCTTGAAAACTGTTGCTGATTGTCAGGAGAAACCGATCTGGTTCATTAATGTCCTTTAGGGAAGGAAACCAATCTGGGCTACATGACTCCAGACCCACAGCAACGTGGCTGGCTGTCAACTGCCCTCTAGGTTTCAGCACTGGTTCAGCCAGGGATACCCACAACCCGTGAATGAATTTTTTGAAAAAACTGACTTGAACAACGAATAACAAAACTGATTAAAGATACGGTCTGTATGAGTATTTTGCAACATGGTGAGGGGGTATGCTACTTGAGCATGCATTTGTGTGGAAAACGCCTCAACATCAGAGCAGACCACACAATAATACAAATAATTCAGCACTAACAACCGAATTAGATATTGTAAAGCCAACGTGAATGCAACAGTGCATCATCAAAATAATTTCAGTGTCCTTGTGAAGGAGTTTAAAACCATGCAAGATACTGTGAATTATCGGTGAAGCCACTGACTCTGCCTTTGTCTGAAGGAAACTGTTGCAATGTAATTTAACATTTAACATTGCAGATGCAGTGTAACATCGAATTGTGATGTGATAAAGTGAATGGGGAGGAAGAATAATAAGACACAATATAGAAATAGTACCAGTTTGACAGGGTGCAGGAACAGAGAGACCTGACGGTACATGCATCAGACACACCATCCCCATTGTCTCAAATCAAAAGACAAAACTCTATAAAGTAAGGAGATTTGGTACAAAAGGAATGAGTTGCTATAGTTTTCTGCAAGTATAAACCAATATTGATTGACTATTGGCTTGTAGCTCTTTGCAAAAATCTTGTTACTACATCTGAAAATGTGATACACAGCACATTTTAAAAGTACTACCTGTTATCCTTGCATGTATTAAAACATGTATTGTACATTCCCTCTTACCCTAGTAGAATGATATAGTACAGAAGGAGGCCATTCAGCCTATTCTGGTTTTGCCAGCTCTTTCGGTAGAGCTATCAAGTTAATCACATACCCCTGTTCTTTCCCAATTTTTGCTTCAAGTATTTATCTATTTCTGCTTTGAAGGTTATTGTTGCATGCTGTTCCAGCAGCCTTTCAGCCATTGCATTTCAGCTCGTGAACACAATCATAATGGAGAAAGAAATAGAAGGATCTGCTGAGTTTAAATGAAATAAACTGGGAAATGATTTATGTAGGTAAAAATGCAGGCAAAGACTACATGAATCAGAAGTTTAGTTTCTGGTCCTATAGATGTGATTTAACTCCATGCAACCTTCATATACTTTGAAGGTATAAGGAGGCTTTCCCCTTAGTGTAGATATTTTTAATCAGCCTGTTTGGTGTGTTATGGGACACCTTTGGAGCAGGTGGAACCTGAACTGGGGCCATACTGCTGCACCCATAAGAAGCTTTCCGCCCCTTGGTTATGCTTACCACACCAGTGCACAAAATCTTCCCTATAATTTCTACCTGACTGGAAACATTCTTGACTTATTTTTCCAAACCCTGCTCACTGGCACAGAAAGGATACCAAGGCCACTCCTTGGGTATAGACCTATCCTGTTTAACCTTCCGTCACAAAATAATTCTTTCATCCCAGGAGGGAGTTTTTTTTTAATTCACTCATAGGGTGTGGGTGTCACTGGCTGGGCCAGTATTTATTGCCATCCCTAGTTACCCTTGAGAAGGTGTTCGTGAGCTGCCTTCTTGAACCACTGCAGCCCACATACTGTAGGTAAACCCACAATGGCCAGGATTTTCACCCAGTGACAGTGAAGGAATGGCAATATATTCCAAGTCATGTTGGTGAGTGGTTTAATTGAGTGAACATTCTCTAATCTCCTTCTAAAGCATTTTGTTTTTCAAATAAGACCACCAAAACTGTACACATACTACAGGTATCGCTGACGTCATGTACAGATGCAGTCAAGCTTCCTGACTTTTATATTCCATTCCTCTTGTATCTTCTTAATCACTTGCTGTAGCTGCATAGTAACTTTGTGATCCATGTGCCAGGACACCCAGATCCGTCTGTACCATTGAGTTCTGCAATCAGACTTCTGCTTGGTATAGCACCCGCATGCAGACTCAACAGAAACTAGCTTGGCACAGAACAGTGAATGAACATGGGCACTTCCTGTGTTACAATGCTCTTACTGACTGTTGACAATATAGCAGTTAAGGTTTTCAACTTCATTTCAGACGCTACATTACATACATGGTAGAACTTTTAAACATTGTCGAAAATCTTGTGAACTCTGCCTTTGATTATATTCAAGGAGTCTTTTACAACACAGAACCATTTGGCTCAAATAAATCAGCTGACTACATAAGACATTGTCTTCTGTTTTAAACTGGGGTGGTCAACAACAACTTAAATTCCTATCGCACTTTTATGGTGGTAAAATAACCCGAGAATTATTAAAGGACCCACCTCAGAGATGAGCAAACAAAAAAAATTTGTCCGAGCTAATAGGACTTGAGGAGAGTTGGAATAAGAAAAGCAGATAGTTGGTTATACCACCAATGAAATCTTCCCTTCTCTGCTACTTATCTTTCAACACTGTGATGTTTGGCTCCTGTTACAACGCCATACAGCAGAGGACGGCCGCATTATTTTCTCTCCAAACTGATCTCAAGATAAATGCATTTTTACAAAACTTCTGAGATTTCAAAGCTGCCTTGTGAGATTGTTTAAGTTTTCCTCAAAATCCTGTCTCTTATGATAAACTCATAAGAGCTGGCATGGGAAACCTTTGAAAACCAAGTTGAGATGCTTGTTTAAAAAACATATAGGATCCTTGGCTGTAAAAAAGGCACACAATACAAAAGCAAGGAAATTATATTCTGAGCCCTGAAAATCACTGGATCAACCCCAGCAGGAACATTGTGTCCAGTTCTGGGCAGCATACCTTAAACAGGATGCCTTATAAAGAGAGAACAGAGGGGATTTACGGGAATGGTAAGTCCCTAGATGTGAGACCTCAATTAAATGGAGAGACTGGGGGAGCTGGTGTTGCTGTCTTAGAGCAGACACTATGAAAGGATGATTTAAGAGTGATGTTCAATATCATTAAGCGTCTGGAGAACTAAGGAAAGACTGTTTACAAGTAGATAACCAGAGAACATTGGCAAAATAGCAAAGGTTTTTTTTTAAAACACAGCTAGTTGTTATGATGTGCTTGAAAGGATAAAAGATGCAGATTCAAAAGTAGCTTTCAAAAGGGAATTGAAGTGGAAAATTTGCAGTACTGCAGGGCAAGAATCATAAGACAGGGGAATTGCTAATTGCTAATAACAGGAACAATGGATCAAATTGGCATTTTATACGCTGACTGCAACTATCGTGGAAACTCAGATTTAGATTAAAAGAAAGCTGTGGTCTAACCAAAAACTCTCAAGATTCAGAAAATATTGCTCATTGTAGTTGCCTGGAACTCCATCTACATATCTTTGTAAACAACATCAAACCAGTTCCAAGTGGAAACGACAAGCTCACACTCACTGGAGCTATTCTGTAAGGCTGTACCTGCACTGAAGCATCTTAAGTATACCACAAACTCTTTCATGCTTTGCACAAACACTAATGCTGTAGTGTAAATCCAGAGTAAGTGTAAGACCAATTTTTGAGCATTTCCAACTTCCTTTACCACACCGCTAGTGACTGTTGTACTAGCTGACATTTTTTTGTCCATTGCATTTTTCTTACTTGTTCTTTTTCTAATAAAGAGGACTGTGGAATTCCTGACCTAAACTTTTTGGTCTCTTACTTTTTTTTTGAGAGTCTCCTTAGAACTTAAATCTTTGATCAAGCTTTTGGTCACTAGTTTCTTTCTTTGGCTTAATGTCAGTGTTTATCTGATTATACACTTTTGTCAACAACTTTGGAATTTTTAAATGCACATATAAATATGCTTTATTACTGTTGTTCATGTTCATCTGTATTTTGTGCATGGTATTGAGCATTGAACAGTTACTGTTTCTGTTGTAATGTATCTTGCCTTTGTGTTTGTCAGAAACTATAACTCATGCTGCAATCCATTTTAATGCACATTACTGGACCAAAAATATATTTGCAACATCATGTTGCTTCTTTTATTAATTTTAGTTCAAAAAGACCTTGAATAAAATGCAATGAAAAAATATAGGAAAAGGGATTTCAGCCCTTGTGGTGTTTTGGCACATCATGGAGGGAAACTGCATATCAATGTCACACCATTAGACAGTCATTTTACATTAACGATGACGTCTCAAATCTTTCTGTAGTTTTATTGGAAGAGTGGACGCAAATATAAAGTGTGGGAAAACTGATGAAGACAACTTTTGTGATGAAAATGCCGCATGATTGAACCATTACAACTTTAAAAAGATAACACTCTAAAAAAAGGCAATAGGGAACTGCTTTATTTGTTATTTAAGGTGATCCTGGGTTATAAAGATGTTGAGACTGTCAATCACACCATCCTGTTCAAATGCCTCTCCTCTGTCAGCCAGCTGCTCTTGCCTGGTTCAATTCTTACCTATCCAGTTGTAGACAAAGCATCACCTGCAATGGTTTGTTTGCCTTGTCGTGCACAGTTATCTCTACAATCTCCCAAAGATTCCCTCTAACCATTCCACCAACTACCCACAGTCCCAACACATCACCCATTTTTTTACCTTTTACCTTTTATCTCTTTGGCAACATCTGAAATACATTGTACCCAGCTCTACCTTATCATCTTTGCTCCCCACCCCTTCAAAATCTCCAATTTTATCATGCTGTTTGTTTATTGGTTAGTATTGGATGAGTAAAAATTTCATCCAACAGCATATTGAGAAGACTGAAGTCACTGTATTCAGTCTATTCACAAACTTGATTCTCGAGTTAATGAGGGGTGGCATGGAGGCTCAGTGGTTATCATTGCTGCCTCACAGCGTCAGGGACCTGGGTTTGATTCCAGCCTCTGTCGACTGTCTGTGTGGAGTTTGCATATTCTCCTTATGTCAGCGTGGGTTTCTGCTGGGTGCTCCAGTTTTCTCTCACAGTCCAAAGGTGTGCAGATTAGGTGGATTGGCTACGCTAAATTACCCATAGTGTCTAGGGTGGGGTGTGGGGGTCTGGTTGGGATGATCTTCGGACGGTCAGTGTGGACTTGATGGGCTGAATGGCCTGCTTCCACACTGTAGGGAATCTATGATTCTATGAGACCCCATTTGTCTCACTTTCATCTGCAGGGGACTTAGACTGTTCATAATCAGTTATCCTATTTGACATTATGATGAGCTTCTAATCACATAACCATTCCCATCACCAAAACCAGCTATGCCCACATCCGTAAGATTGCTAATCTGCAGTACTGCTTCAGTTCATTTACTGTTGCATCCTCGTCCATGACTTTATTAATTCTTGACATTCAGTCCAATGCTCACTTAGCCCTACTCCCATTAGCCAGCCCCCATTAACTTGAGCTCAATTAAAACTCTGCTGCCTCTCTCCTATCTTGCAGCAACTTCCATTCATTTTTCACTTTGAACTTGTTGACTCTTGGTTTAGTAAAGTCTCAACATTAAAACTTCATGTTTGTTTTAAGGTCCCTCCATGACCTTGCTCTTCTTTATCTCCATTACCGGCTTGATCAGCTCAACGACCATCTTAAATCTCTGCATTTTCCAAATCTTGGAATTTCCCCAATTTTAATTGCTCTGCCATTGGCAGCTTTGCCTTCAATCACAGAGGTCTAAAGTTCTGGCATACCCTCCCAAAAGCTCGTTGCTTCACCTCCTCTTTAGTTCTTTTCTTTCTTACTAATGCTCTACAAAATCTACTTCTTTGTCCATGTTTTTGGTTGCCTATTAATACATCCGTTCTGACGAAAGAACATTAGAACATAAGATATAGGAGTAGGATAGACCATTCAGTCCCTCAGGTCTACCATACCATACAACAAGATCATGCCTGATCTCCCCCAGGCCTCAACTTCTTTCTTATACCAGCTTATCATAGCCCTTGACTCCCCAATATTTTAAAAATGCATTCACCTCCTCTTTAAATACTTACAGTGATCTAACCTTCATGACTTACTAGGATAGAGAATTCCAGTCATTCACTGCTCTCAGAGAAGAAATTCCTTTCCACCACAGTTTTAAAGGAGTGTTCCCTTGTTTTGTAACAATGTACCCGAGCTTTAGATTGCCCATTTCTCAACATCTCATTTTTTTAATCCCTAGTGAATAAAACTCTAAAACCCGTTTAGCCATTCTTGACAAGGCAAGACCCTCAGCCCAAGGATACGCTTTCTTAAATACAGGGGTCAAAACTGTACTTAATACCTGTGATCCCTCTAATTTTGTTTTCTTCTGCTCAGGTCTCAAGGTCTGTGCCCAACAGCAGCTTCTGAAAGCTGAAGTCGATGCTGGGAACAATGTCAGCATGCCGAATGGCTTATGCAGATTCTCTGAGCAGCTGTGCGGCTTAGACAGAACATTGCACTGTACTCAAAATGCAACCTCACCAGCACCCTATCAAGTTGTAATAAAACTTCCCTATTTTTAAACTCCAACCCCCAAGCAATAAAGGCCAAATTTCCATCTACCTTCTTCATGACCTGCTGCACCTGCATGCTAACTTGCAACTCCATACAAACTTATTCCACATCACAATCTGTTGCACCTATGTCACTACTCACCCAACAGTGACACCTTCCTTTATTAACATAACTAGCCCAAAATCTTTTCCTTGTTGCATATTCTTCTGGAAAATTGAATATTGAGTTTGCAGTTGTGTTCCAGCAGTTTTTGTTTTTATCATCTTGTAGGTTGTAATAAATTTTGTTTGATAACACTTCTATGAAAGGTTCTGGGCCTTTCTTTTTGTTCTAGGCTGATCTCATTCTTGTTGTGGGACTCAGTACCGAATCAAATTTGCCCATTTTCGGGGCTGTGTTCTTGGACTAGGAATTGTGTATCGTGGTAACCACATTTCCATAATAGCCTATCAAATAACAGTCATTTCTGTTTGTGCTGTTAAATCTTCTATCCATTTCACAAATGCTGTGTACATTAGGACAAAAAGCCTTAAACCTTTGACTTTGTACCATTATTATTTACACTGGTTTTAACTTCTGTTGCACTTTACTACATGTATTTTCTTGCTCTTCCTATCATACTTCAATTATCATTCATCTTTTCACTACTCTACACCCCTCTGTCATTTCTTTTTGGTTTTTAAAAGACGTTGCTTAATTGAGCCCCCCACTCCCCACTAATTAGTTTAAAGCCCTCTCTTGAGGGTGGCACGGTGGCTCGGTGGTTAGCACTGCTGCCTCACAGCGCCAGGGACCCGGGTTCGATTCCAGCCTCGGGCGTCTTTGTGTGTGTGGAGTCTGCGTGGGCTTGCTCCAGTTTCCTCCCACAGTCCAAAGATGTGCAGGTTAGGTGGATTGGCCATACTAAATTGCCCATAGTGTTCAGGGAGGTGTGGGTTGTTGGGGAGTGGGTCTGGGTGGGATGCCCTGAGGTTCAGCATGGACTTGTTGGGTCGAAGGGCCTGTTTCCACACTATAGGGATTCTATGATTCTACAGCCATATTTATACCATTTACCAGGACACTGGTTCCAGCCTGGTTCAAATGAAGCCAGTCCCAGTGGAACAGCTCTCTTCCTTGTACTGGTGTCAGTGCCCCATGAATGGGAACTGCTTTCTCCTACACCAATTTTGGTGGCACATATTTACCTCTCTAATCTTATTTACTCTGCACCAATCTGCACATTGCTCACAGAGTAATCCTGAGATTAAAGCTTTTGTGTTTCTACTTTTTTAGTTGAACAACAAACTGCTAGTAATCCCTCAGCAGAATGTCTTCCCTAATCCTACCTGTTTTCTTGGTACCTACATGGACTATGTCAACAATATCCTTCCCCTCCCACTCCAAGTTCCACTCTGGCCCAGAAGAGATGTCCCAAGCTTCACACTAGGTAGGCAACACAGCCTTTGGGATTTTCCGTATTTGCTGCAGAAAAGGATACATGTTACCTTAAATATGCAATTCTCCATTACTACAGCATTTCTCTTTCCTCCCTGATTTGAATGGCACTCTGGACCACAGTAGTGTGAACAGTTCACTCATCCACCCTGCCCTCATCCAGACTAGGAGCAAGAGCCTTGTGCCTATTGGACAAGGGCACTGGCTGAAGGCTCTCCAAATCTAAATTCTGCATCTCAATAAAGGACAATAAAGGATATTCTATGTTCTATTCCATAAAGGATATTCTATATTCAACACCTGCCTCAGTATCTGTCACACATTCTTGTCCCTGACCATGGATCAAACTTGATGTAATTAATCCAAGGGGTGTGACTGCCTCCAGAAATACAACATTCAGTTACACCTCCAGCCTGATGTGTCACAGTGTCCCCAACTCATCAGCTCTGTCCAAATTCCACCAGCAGCCAACACCTGATCACAACAGCCTCCACCAGCTCCCACATACTAAGGATGCAACACATTAAAGTCCCAACTGTGTCTATCTCCATAAATGCTGGTAATCCTGCTGCGTTCCAGCATGTCCTGTTTTTATCATCTTGTGGGTCCGTAATAAATTTTGTTTGATAACATTCCTGTGAAAGGTTCTGGGGCTTTTCTCTGGTTCTCATTCTTGTCGTGAGAGTACTGCGTCAAATTTGCTCATTTTCGGGGCTGTATTCTTGAACCAGGAATTGTGTATCGTGGTAATAAGAACTGGGATTTTCTGATTGGAGTTGATTACAGTTGGGATTTTCACTAAGTTAACGGGTTAGAACACTCCTTTAACTATACTTTTAAGATAGACTCAAATCTGCCCGGCGGAAGAGGGCGTCCTCTGATCATGTTCAAGGTGAAGAAAAAATGTACGTGAGCCCCTGGTCAGAGGGATACACTGCTAGTCATTCATCTGGTTGAGAAAAACGGGTAGTTACAGTGCAAATAAGTGCAGGGCTTTTTCTTTTACAGGGGGAACAAACTCTTTCAGGAAATTTCAGTCACGCCCGTTCAAAACAAAGCTAACGCATTATTTACCGCATTTTAAACTGAAGTGAAATGTGAAGAGAGAGACAGACTTACTCCTGCAGGCTGAGCTGGTGAGGAGGTGCCGCGTACGAGTACAGCAGGATCATGCAGGTGGTGAGCAGAGTCCCCAGGACGAGCCCCTTGCACATTGACTTCCATTGCTTCCCTTGCTTCAGCATGACCTGCAGTAAACCCTTGCCCGTCTGCTGGAAAGAGGACAGCCCGCAGGTCAGGGTCTTGGAAGCAATGCAGCTGCACTCTCGCAGCGAGACGGACACGTCTACCTTTCGCATCTTCACTCGTGTCTAGCCCATCTCCCTCCAGAATCGATCCGGCCCACTGCCTTGTCCCACTGCTCCCCTGGCGGAGGCTCTCTCAGTGGGACTCCCCCCAAACCCGGCGTCACAAAGCTCAGGAGGTGAGCACACAACACTGAGCTCCCCCACTAGCAGCAGTCTCACTCTGTCTACCTGCGCTGTCTGCTCCTGTTCCCTGTTCTAGTGTCAGTCAAGGCAGCTGACCCGCCAATCACAGCACCCCTCTGCTTGATCGAGTCACACTGCAAGGAGCCGCGCCCCCTGTCTCTGTGGGCACTCACTGAAGGAGATTTCAAGTTTCTGTGTAACTCACTTTTATTAAAAAAAAATCCATACACCCCCCCGCCCCCCACACCGCCGCTCCCCAAACCTGGGCTTTCCTGCGATAAGTAATTCTCATCCAACAATAAAATACTGTGGGATCTCTCGAAATCTGATTATAAAATACAAAAACAGGTTAGAAGGTAACTTTTGTTCCTCTCGCTCTCCACTACTCGCTGCCCTGGCCCGGGGCAGTGTTTCCCAGCAATGGCTGTGATTTTTAAAAATAGTAATACAAGTGTTAACTCTACACCCCTACCCCCAACTCCACCCCCCAAAGTTATTTTTGTTTCCTGACAGTCTTGCAGAAGAGACCCCCAAGTCTCGCTTTTATTTTTTGAATCGACGTTGAAACAGAATCTCAAACCAAAACATCTGGAAAAGTGGGACCAGGAAAAATGAACCACACAGCAAACCGCCCGCTGTTCACTCTTTAAAATCTGCCATCTCCTATGGCAGCTATAACTCAGCGGGAAAGACTGGATGGAAAGCAGGTGTTTAAACTGGTGCTTTTTGACGTTTTTTTCTTAAAATTAAGAATCGCAAGATTAAAGGCAGCAACAATACACATGGTCTATGATTTGTTCTAGACCGTCACTTTGGTTTCTTTGAAACTTTTTCCCCAATTCTTTAAACTGTAGGATTTGAGTTTAGTTCCCATCAAACTGGGAGGACTGTACTTTTGCCTGGGACATGTTTTGAACATCGGTACTGCAGCCAGAAGCAGTTTCTGGGCTCGGTTAAACCAAGGAGGAGCTGAGCCCCGACAGAAAACATAACCCCAGATAACAAGGTGTGGAGCTGGATGAACACAGCAGGCCAAGCAGCATCACAGGAGCAGGAAAGCT
>JAHRHZ010000098.1:21839931-21933146 GCA_024137785.1 Ginglymostoma cirratum
CTGGATGAACACAGCAGGCCAAGCAGCATCACAGGAGCAGGAAAGCTGGACGTTTCGGGCCTAGACCCTTCTTCAGAAAATGATTTTTCTGATGAAGGGTCTAGGCCCGAAACGTCAAGCTTTCCTGCTCCTGTGATGCTGCTTGGCCTGCTGTGTTCATCCAGCTCCACACCTTGTTATCTCGGATTCTGCAGCATCTGCAGTTCCTATTATCACAGAAAACATAACTTCTCCCATCTCCGGGTGATGCTCAGTTGACTGATGACAGCACGGGGTGTCTCGGTTTGCCTCAGTGCCTTTCTCCATGAGGAGGTGGGGGTTGGAGTACACACATCATCAATGAGTAATCAGCCAGCCCTTGTGGAAGTGTGAGAGGGAGGGTCAGCACTGAAAAACCTGGTCATAATCATCGGTTTCAATGGACTCCTTCCATTGGGTGGGGTGGGCGGTAACATTGAGAAACGCGTTACAGGATCAAATACCAAGTAGGACTTTAATTCTTTGAGGAAGTGACAAAGCTGATAGATGAGGGAAGGGCTATGGATGTCATATACATGGACTTCAGTAAGGCGTTTGATAAGGTTCCCCATGGTAGGCTGATGGAGAAAGTGAAGTCGCATGGGGTCCAGGGCGTACTAGCTAGATGGATAGAGAACTGGCTGGGCAACAGGAGACAGAGAGTTGTAGTGGAAGGGAGTTTCTCAAAATGGAGAACTGTGACCAGTGGGGTTCGACAGGGATCCTTGTTGGGACCACTGTTGTTTGGTGGTATACATGAATGATCTGGAGGAAGGTTGAGATGGTCTGATTAGCAAGTTTGCAGATGACACTAAGATTGGTGGAGTAGCAGACAGTGAAGGGGACTGTCGGAGAATGCAGCAAAATATAGATAGATTGGAGAGTTGGGTGGAGAAATGGCAGATGGAGTTCAATCCAGGCAAATGCGAGGTGATCCATTTTGGAAGATCCAATTCAAGAGTGAACTATACGGTAAATGAGAACCCCCTGGGGAAAATTGATACACAGAAAGATCTGGGTGTTCAAGTCCATTGTACCCTGAAGGGGGCAATGCAGGTCGATAGAGTGGTCAAGAAGGCATACGGCATGCTTTCATTCATCAGACGGGGTATTGAGTACAAGAGATGGCAGTTCATGTTACAGTTGTATAGGACTATGGTTCGACCACATTTGGAATACTGCGTACAGTTCTGGTCACCACATTACCAAAAGGATGTGGATGCTTTGGAGAGGGTGCAGAGGAGGTTCACCAGGATGTTGCCTGTTGTGGAGGGTGCTAGCTATAAAGAGAGGTTGAGTAGATTAGGATTATTTACATTAGAAAGACGGAGGTTGAGAGGGGCAGGACCTGACTGAGGTCTACAAAATCACGAGAGGTATAGACAGGATGGATAGCAGGAAGCTTTTTCCCAGAGTGGGGGATTCAGTTACTAGGGGGCGTGATTTCAAGGTGAGAGCAGAAAAGTTTAAGGGAGATATGTGTGGAAAGTTCTTTACACAGAGGGTTGTGGGTGCCTGGAACTTGTTGCCAGTGGAGATGGTACAGGCAGGCACGATAGCATCATTTAAGATGTACCTAGACAGATACATGAATGGGCAGGGAGCAGAGGGATACAGATCCTAGGAAAACAGGCGACAGGTTTAGATAGATGATCTGGATCAGCCCGGGCTTGGAGGGCCGAAGGGCCTGTTCCTGTGCTGTAATTTTCTTTGTTTTTTGTTCTTTTGTTCTAGGACAAGATAATGACAATTACAAAACATTGTTGGGGGTCAGGTACCATGAAGAGTTTCTTCAGCCAGGGGGTGCCAAATGTGTGGAACTCATTGCTGCAGAGGGCTGTGGAAGCCGAGACATTAAGAGTATTTGAGACAGAGATAGATAAGTTCTCTATCAGTAAGGGGATCAAGGGTTATGGGGATCAAAGGTTATCCGGACAAGAAAGGGATAGCTGTAGACCATGAGGAGGACACAGTAATATAGACAAGAGATAACAAGGTGTAGAGCTGGATGAACACAGCAGGGCAAGCAGCATCAGAGGAGCAGGAAAGCTGACGTTTCAGGTCTAGACCCTTCAGAAATTTCTGATGCTGCTTCGCCTGCTGTGTTCATCCAGCTCTACACCTTGTAATCTCAGGTTCTTCAGCATCGGCAGTTCCTACTATCAGTGATATAGACAATCCTGGTTATCACGGCAAATCCTGAACGTGTTCGACCAGCAGCTATACTGTATCGGGCTCCAATGCTCTGCTTGATGCCAGGCATCTGTAAAATAGTCCATTTAAAAAAGTGAACTTCAATCCGCTCACTGAGAAGCACGTTTTAAGCATTCTCTATTTACCTTACCTAAGTGACAAACTGTTGTTGCTTTGTGGACGGTTCAGGACTTTACCCCCGGAATATTCAACATTAAAATCAAGCCCCCTCGTCATATTCGTTTCCCAGAATAATGTGTGGTTTTAAGGACCGGTTGGGGTTATTCCGAATGCGTAAATCCAGGAGGAATAAATAATTGCTGAAAATGGGCCTTCTGATCGGAGCAGTGAAATGACTGAGGCGGCTTTCTTAACATGCAAAAACCAAAAGAACTGCGGATGCTGTAAATCAGGAACCAAAACAAAGTTGCTGGAAAAGCTCAGGAGGTCTGGCAGCATCTGTGGAGGAGAAACCGGAGTTATCGTTTTGGGTTCAGTGACCCTTCCTCAGCTTTCTTACCATGGATGGGCGATCACAACTTGAAGAAGCGAAAACTCGGAGGCATGTCCTTACGCCGACGGCCGGGCTCTGCTGTCCAAACCTGCCCTGGCCACGGGGAACAGACAGAAGAATAAGAGGGTGAACGGAGAGCCAGGCAGATCTGTGCCACGCTGCACAGTGCCGAGCTGGTGTTATCCCCGGTTAAGCACACGCTATACTGTCTGTGTGAGGTAATTTCAGTGTGGACCCTCCTCACCGTGAGCTGAGCAGAGGGAGTCCCGCAATCTGCCTGAAAACTCACAAAGGACCGGCCGTCCTGCAGCAATCCACCCCGTCCCCACAGCACCACCCAAACCCCCACACCCACACACTTCCTCTGTGAATATCAATTTCCAAACCAAACCTCAATGGTTCATGCTCTGAAAGAGATAGGATCGGGGATACTTGCCCCAAACTCCGAAAACAAGGGAGGCAGCTGTGCAGGTTATGGGATGCGTATTTGGAATGCGTATTTGGAATGAATAAAATGACAACAGTTCTGGGATCCCTCCCTGGGTATGGCTGCGTCTATAGAGGGTCTTCTGGCGATGCTGACTGAGGATCGACTCGATGAGATTCACCAGGGTGCTGAAGAGTGACTAGAAAGGCTGGGGTTGTTTTCCTTAGAGCACAGAGGGATTAGGAGAGACCTAAATGACGTGTACAACTCTCTGAAAGGCATATTCAGGATGGATAGGGAGAGTAGAGGGATCAGTCACCTGGAAGTACAGTTTGGAATTGGAGGATGGTGAGGGAGGCGGGGTGTGAGGGAAAAATAGTGATAAGAGGCAGGAACCATCAAGACCTTTAAAAAAGTATTCAGTGGAGCACTTGAAACGGCTTAGCATACGGGTCAAGTGCTGGACGATGGGAATAGAACAGATGAACAGCATGGACACAATGGGCCGAAGGACCGTTTCCCGTTCTCTCCTCGCCTGCTGACTGGCCCGTTCAGCCCGATTCCAACTTCCGGCATTCACCGGCTTGTGTGTTTAAACTCAGTTCACTCGCCACTATATATCCATGTTGTATCTGAACCAGTGGGTCACAGAGGCTAAACACTTCGCTGCCCCTTTCTTTGGTACTGAAGAGGGCTGCGGGCAGGGTTCCCTGTGATTAGGAAAAACCAAGTCATGGAAACCCACCTTCAATACCAATAATGATGGGTCCGGCTAAAGTGAGCCACCACTGCCAAGCCCCTCCCCACCAGCGAGAATAAACCCCTGGCACAGACAGACACAGAGAGAGAGACAGAGCACGAATCTCCACGTTCCGCAGAGTTGGAGCGGTTAGACCGGAGCACGGCTCCAGCAGCAATGTCTCACTGGTCAGAGTGAGACTCCATCCCTGTGATAACAAGGTGTGGAGCTGGATGAACGCAGCAGGCCAAGCAGCACCAGAGGGGCAGGAAGGCTGACGTTTCGGGTCTGGACCCTCTATTTCTGAAGAAGGCCAGTTGTGTTCATCCAGCTCTACACCTTGTTATCTCAGATTCTCCAGCATCGGCAGTTCCTACTATCTCCATTCCTGTGACAGGCGGGAGATATCGTCAGGAGCTTTCCAATGTCACACGGTGCCTTTTCACAACGAGACAAACACACCGGGCAAAATGATCAGCCTTCCAAAGCTGGGCAGAACCCCAACCGTGATTCAAACATTTCCCCACCGCCCGCCCCCCCCCCCACCTTTTCTCTTTAGGTGATCCTCTCCAGGAATCCTCTCAGAGGCACAGAGTCCATTCGGCCCCTCATTAAGCTCCAGTCCCATTTTCCAGCACTGTAGGCTTGAACGCTATGGCGCCTCATCTAAATACTTCTTCAATGCAGTACGGTTCCCGCCCCTACCGCCCTTTCAAGCAGCGAGTTCCAGATACCCACCACCCCCTCCGAAAAAAAACCCGTTAAATCCCTTCGAAACCCTCTACCCTAAATCCATACTCCCGATAACTGGCTCTTCCACTGAAGGGAAATTCTTTTCCTACCTTCCTCTCTCAGCGCCTTCTGGGCGTGCGCCCGTCAATAATCTCATTAAGGACTGCAGCCTTAGCTGCTCTAAAGAGAGTTCATTCACTGCTGATTGGGTCTAAAGGATTCTTTACTCATATCTGTTACAAAAGATACTTTTTGCCAATTTAAAATGATTCACCTGGTATCCCTTTCCTTGTCTTAACGCCTGGTAATATCCAGTTCAGATTATCCACTTTATTATCTTTGTGGCTTTATGAAGACTCATCTCATTGGCATTCTCTTCGAAAGATGCCCCTTTCAGTTTTAATACAGGTTCGAGACGGCTCTCTCCTCTTTTATGTGTGTGTGTGTGTGTGTGGGATAGCGGGGGGGGGGGGGTTAAACTTGTTTCCCCATGAGCGCTTTGTCCTACCCAACATTTCTATCCATTAAGGTACAGTGACCAGAACTGACTGTGGTCAGAAGCTCCACCGAGAGCGAGAAATAAAGCACTGTCCTGGTTATTGTATATTCCAGCGTTACATTTGAAAAGGTGCTTCGCTGCAATAACGGGACTTTCAACACTGTTTAACACATTTGATTTTGAATTCCTTTGATGTAATCGTTTGAAGTGATAAAGCCCGATTAATGCATGTACCGTTACAGAGTGACATATAAGAAGATGCAGAAGTATCGACGCGTAACTTCAGCGTAGACAAATTGTATTGAAATGTCCTAAATAAATCATGAAAGTGCGGTGAAGGCGGCGCGCACAACGATATTGTAACTCAGGTTTTACCTTGTTTAGTCAGCGGGGCTGCCGCAGCTCTCCCACTGTGCCGCCTGGCAGCGCCTCTCTGATCTTCTAGTCCTGCCTGCAATCTAAGGCAGTTTTCTCTCCGGACCTCGCCTGCCCGTTCACTGGCAAGCTGCCCTCTTCTTGGGCGCCGGCATTGTGACCTTCAATCGCTCCTGCAACTCGAGCAAATCAGATATAATCCCGTTGGAGAATTCGATCCGAAGGTCAATGTAAACTGGTACAACATGTCACCAGATCTGTTTTGTTGGCCCGTGAACTGTTCCTCCCCCCGGAACCCCCTCCCTCCCTCCTCACTGACTCATTGACAGGCACAACTAACGTCAATCAATAGAGCTTTCTTTCTTCACCCGGAGGAAGGCGCCGTTCCCTCCATCACCATTTTACTCTTGTGAATTCCTTAAACTCCATTGCCTCTCACAGACCGCTAGCACGCAGTTTCCCAGATCGAAGGGCAGTTAACAGTTGGCGCTTGTGTGCCACTCCTGGAACTGTCTAACTTTCTACATCTGGTATCTATTGTCTATTCGGCCAAGTCCCCAACTGAGAGTCCCGGGGACTTTCAGAAATACAGTGAAGGAAATTTAAATCACAAATCCACTGAGTACTGTCCCTAGGACCAGCTGGTATAGGCATTGTCTGCTGTCTTTGAATGCTTTCCGTTCTCTAAATGCATCAATTCAGCTTGCCACCATCTGGCAAGGGAGTGTTAACATGTAAAGTGTAATTTGTATTTAATCACTAAATCTAGACGTCAAGATTTCATCAGTCATGCATGATAGACAGAAAGGGATGTTACTTCTTTGTGCCTAGGGTATCTCCCATGCATTCATGGTTACAGTGAACCCTGGGGACAAATTCAGTCATAAATAACTCCAGGCTCCTCACTGGCCCTAAGTATGTCCCACAATCACCTCTGTAACTTGCCCTGCAGTCTGGGTGCGTAGTTGTGTGAACTGCATGGATAGCAACTTGGATTTCTCATTTAGCCCTGAAAGGTGTCTAGTCTACCTCAGATTACCCTGGAAGGGGAAGGTGTCTCAAAGAACTTGAGCGACAGATGAAGCCAGCAGTCTCACATGTTACTTTGCAGCACACACAAAAGTGTTATTATTCACTAACAGAATGCTACAGGCAAGTCAAAAATACATACTACCTGCCGGACAAGTGAGAATGTGCTATACGAGTTTCAGTACCAGTGTATGCTAGGTATGTAAGCCATATTTACTCTAATAACTGGCTGACCATATCTAACAACATGTCCCTTGTATTGTTTGCAACTTGCAGCGGACTGAGTGTGCTCAACCAAAGCATTTTTGAAAACCTCAGAACTTTAGACATTGTGTCCAACAATGATGTGATTCTGCTAATGGACATCATTCACTAAATAATCTTATCCAGACTAATAATGATTTTGGAAACCAATTTAAGATTTTCAGTCCGGTTTATGTGGTGATAGATTTGTGGATGCTAAAGCTATTCACACACGAGCCCTTTCTGAAGAAGGGTCTAGGCCCGAAACGTGAGCTTTCCTGCTCCTATGATGCTGCTTGGCCTGCTGTGTTCATTCAGCTCTACACCTTGTTATCACACACAAGCCCCGTTCTTCGTAAACAGTAGGGATATATCTATACAATGCAAGTTTTCAATGAGAAAGAGCTATGGAGACAACTTAATCCTGCTTCATCGCCATGGCAATGCTCTGACCAATCAAAGTTGACTTGTCTGGTTTTAAGTTAATGAGTCATCCAAGACTATAAACAGTTAGCGCTGCATCTCCAAGTAAATCATAATCCAAACAATCAGAACCCTCTTTTTAGGCTGTATTAATGATTGCTTCCCTTCTAAGGTTGGTTTCCTTGCCGTACAGTTATGGTAAATGCAAGACCAAAAAAAACCTTTCTCATCGTGTCTCCTTTTAACAATGTTTAAGTTATTTGTTACCAATCATTTAATTATAAAAATTACATAAAATAAGAGCAAGAGTGAGACTACAACACTATGAATTTCTCCTTATCTCAGTGCAAAATGGTCATTCCCTTATACTCAGACTATGAATTATAGATCTAGACTCTCCAAGACAGAACAGACTCTCAGCATCCACCCAGCCAAGCTCTCGCAGAATCTTCTCAACTTCAATGAGATCATCTCTCATTCTTCTAAACTCCAGGCAACATAGGCCCAATCTATTCAACCTTTCCTCATAGGAAAATCCTGTTATCACAAGAATCAGTTTTGGTTGTCCATTATATCCTTCCACAGGTACAGAGACCAAAACTGTACACAATACTCCAGATGCAATCTCACCAAAGCCCTCTACAGTTGCTGCAAGACTTCTTAATTTTTGTCGTTTGCCTTCTCAATTACTTGTTCTACATTTATATTACTTTTCTGAGTTTCCTATACAAGGGTACTAAAATCTCTCTGAACAACAATGTTTAATAATTCCTCAACCATTTTTAAAAAATTATATTCAACCAAAGTTTGACACAGAATGAAGTAAATGCAATTCCGCTGCCAAAACATCTTAACATTCAACATTGTTGTCCTTATTTATCTATCTAATAAAGGAAGTCTCTAGAGTATTGCTTGAATTAGTTTTAAAACGTTCAAAGAATGAGCTGCTTGATGCAATTTTAACTCCTTCGCTCCTACTGTCCAGCTGTGAAACTAGCTGAGTAGAAAGCAGTGAGAGAACATATTCCAAAGCTACAACCAGTATTGTGTATGCAAAGTGTGTGATTTATATGTTTTAATAACATTTAGAGTTTGGATCCTAAACTAATGGCATGTGGATTTGTTCAATGAGGGGTGTAATAAACTTGTATGTTTTTCTGTAGCCATGGTGATTTATTTTAAAAAAAGCAGTAAGAGACAGACAATTCCCGGTAGGTAATAGGGTTTTGATTTCATCGCGTAAATGTTTACAAGTGAACAAAGTAGACAGTTGTGCACTGCACTTTCAATTTTGGAAGGCCAGGGATTTATTATTTTCTTTTGATTAGGGGAAAGGCACATAGTTTGAAAAAAAAATGGTTTGGCATCTGAGTTTGCAGTTTTGGCAATCTTGACTGAATTTGGATGTGTAAAATAGTTACTCCTGAAGAAGGGAAATAGTTTAGAACTGTTGAGAAATAGGTTACCTCAGTGTTAGGAGTTTGCTTTTAAATTTTTGGAAAAGTTTGGTTAAGGCTCCAAAAGGTTTATTTGAAGCTGACAAAGTTGATTCTCAGTTGTATGAGGGCTCAAGGAAGAGGCAATCAGATTCTCCAAACTGGGAGTTGAAGCTACAGCTAAGTGTTCCATTTTATCTTCATTTCTTTTGCATTATACATTGCTGTTCTTTTAAAACAAATCCACATCATTAAATGCTTATGCATCAGTGAGAAACCGCATTATTAAAACCAGAAAAAAAAAATCAGATCTATTAGGCCACGTTTCAGTCTGTGATGTATCTTGTCAAGTAATAACATTAGCTGGGATCATAACAATTGGATTCTCTTGAGTTCACAGATACATGATAGCAGAGCAGTTGCATCGTGGTGAAGTCTATTGGACAGAGGGTATTGAGGGTAGCTTTGTATGATGCTAAGAGTTTTCTGGAAGTAGAAGATATAACAGTGGACTATTTACAATCTTTGACTAAAGCTAAACTGAGACATTTAACAGAAATTGAAGGCAGAATAAAAGCAGGATCTCCTTAAGATGAGATGCTTCAAGTGATTATCCAACATTTAGAATTGGAAAAAAGGAAACCTGAAATTGGGCTGTCACAGCTGGAATCAGCTAATATACAATTAGAAATGAAAATACTTAATTGGAAGAGAGAGAAAAACTGAGGAACACCAAGTTAAGAAAACTTGAAATGGAAAGGGAGGGCAAACAGACAAAGCTGGTAAGTGAGGAAAAACACAAACAAAGCAAGATGAAATTAAAAGAACTTGAACTTCAAAAAGACAGGGAAATTAAGTTCATAAAATAAGCGTAAAACAATTTACAGCAAACAACGCTGGAAGAGATACTTGCTTTAGAGAACAGACAGAAGGAGTCTACAGTAACAAGGCAGAAAAGTTAGAACCAGAAAGTCCAGTAAAGAAAATAACATGCTATCATTGTAACGGTACAAATGGTACATCTCAACCCACGTGGACAAGGAGAACCATGGCTTCGACTGGGACAACACCAAGATCCTGGAACAGGCTAGGCAGAGACAAGCACGAGAATTCCTGGAAGCATGGCACTCCATGAAGCAGGCTATTAATAAACACATTGAACTCGACCCCATATACATTCCACTATGGAGAAAACCCAGAAGTGAGGCAATCCATCGCAACGGACCCCAGAGTTTAAAAGCCAGGCAGGAAAACACACCGACGCTTCATCAGAGGCTGCACTGAGGATGTTACCCAGCACGGTAACGAAACGTCTGCAGAACAACAAACCAGTTCGGCGAGCCAACCAACCTCAACACCCACAACCCGAGCTACAGATCTACTCCAAAACATTAAAGCATCTTTATTGGCCAGGATTACACATGAACGGAGTCAAATTTTGCCACACAAGTTAGGTAGTGGGGATACCCAACCCTCAGTTAAACCTTTAGTTCTGATACCAGGTTCTGAAAAGTCATTTAACAAGGTCTTAATAGATTGTATAAGAACCCTGCCTAAAATCAGGAACGGGAATGTTTAATGTGTATGGCTATTCCCGTTCATTTCCTAATGCATTGCCTTTAGAAAAAATTACTGAAAAAAAAGTGGTGAAAATGTTCAAAATTTTGCAAGGTAAGGATTAATCAAAAAAATACAAATCAGATCAAGATTCAAATTTTATATTGCAAATACTCAAAGATATGATTAGTAGTTTGGGAACAAAACAGTTTACATCTTCTACATATCACCTACAATTACAAGGGGCAGTGGAAAGGTGGCATCAAACGTTAAAGATAAAGAGCTTATTACAACGATTGTCCTAATGATTGGGATAAGGGAATTGCTTTGTTACTAGTTGCAATTAGGGGCACTCCTAATGAGTCCACCATTATACAGATATGTGATGAGAGGACCACTTAAATTGATTAAAGAGAAATTGATTGACCAAATCGCAGAGATTATGCTTCCAGCCTATGTTTTGAATTTCAGAGAGAAACTGACCAAAACCCTAGAGTTGGCTCAAAAGTATTTGAAAGGTGCTGAACAAACAATGAAAATGATAGAGCAGGTAAAAAGGTCAATGTTCGAAAATTTGTTGCAATATACAAGGTTATTAGTGTTGTTACTTGTCTCCAGAGAACCATTAAAAGCAGGGTTTACTGAAACATGCAAACCAAAAAGAAACCCAATGACATGCATTTTATAGCGAATACTCCGGACAGGAGAGAGAATCACTGTTAACACACTGAAAAGATATAATGACAGAGATGATAGTCATGGGAGAAATGTACTTATGTTTGTGAAAGAAGTAGGGAGTGAAAAAGAGATATCAGCACAACGAGAGATTGAATCAGAAATTACAGTTCGGATCAGGTTTATTGTCAAGTATATTCAAGTACAGGGATACAGGAGCACAGTGAAATGTGTACAAAGTTGTTAGTCCTGGTGCCATCTTAGATACAAAGGCACCTAGGTACAAAATCTTAGGTACAAAGTAGAAGAATAAAGAAATAAAGTTAAAAGTCCAGTCCATCTTTAGCCATGGGCCTGCAGATACCCCACACTGGGCTTGTTCTCTCTCCTGCACTGGGCTCGTTCTCCTCCATGCTGCTATCTTGCCGACAACCGCATCCGGGCTCACCAGGCACCTCACCACTGACCACTCAGGACCTCAGCGATGCTGCAATGCCGTTGACCGCTAGAGTTCTGCCTGGCTTACCACTCATCTTGTTGCCGAGTGCCAAAGGCCCGCTCTGGATCCTGATGCCGTTGCCTCCACAACTGAGCTCTCTCCAGAAGGTAAGTAAAAAAAAGACTTAAAAAACAAACAAAAGAAAGAGAAAAAAATAAAGAAGAAAGGAAGGGATAAAAGGAAAAAAAGAGTGGATGAGCCCAAGCTCAGAGTCCGGACTTCGCCTACTCTGTTGCTTCCATCTTGAAATGTCAAATAATGACACTCCAAGAACTGGATTGGAAAAAGAATGGAGGTACTTAAAAGGTGAGAGAGCATCCTGTTCTTTCTTCCAGGAAGCTATCAAAATGATCAATAAAAATTATTACAGAATGATAAATTGATTTGTTGTAAGAGGCCAGGAGAAAAAGTGCTTGGCTGTTTTTTTACCTATTCATTCACAGAATGAGGGTGTTGCTGGCTAGGCAGCATTTATTGCCCATCGGGCACATTTATGTGGGTCTGGAGTCACATGTAGACCAGGTAAGGATGGCAGTTTCCTTCCCTAAAGGGCATTATTGAACCAGATGGGTTTTTCCCCTGATAGTTAACAATGGATTCACAGTCATCACCAGATTCTTAATTCCAGATATTTATTGAATTCAAATTCCACCATCTGCAATGGGGGGGATTTGAACCCAGGTGTCCAGGATGTTATCTGGGTCTCTGATTAACAGTCCAGCAACAATACCACTAATCCATCGCCTCCCCTTGTTTGTGATGTTAATGGAGGACTGCATCAACTGAGTTGGACTCACATGTTTTGTCATAAAAATCAATATGCTAAGAGGATACTGGCTAGCTCTGTTGATTGATAGAGCCAAAGATTTTGTAATACCAGACAAACCTTATCATTGCAAAGTCATGCAATTGGAATGAAAGATGTACCAGCACCATTTCAAAGATTCACAAATAAAATCATTGAAGGGCTATGTCATGTTTTGCTTAATAATTTGTTTGGTTTTAGTCAAACTTGGGAAGAACAGTTACATCACTTGATTGGACTGCTTGATTGGATTTTTATATCCAAAGTGTCTCTAAGAGTGAATTTGCCAATGTAAGGGTAACTTATTTGAGCCACACTGTGGAACAAGAGCAATAAACAACTTGAGAAATGAAATTAAGGGTTACTTTTAATGTTCCCATGTCTAGGACAAAATTTATAATTCAGCGTTATAGTGACATGAATGGATTTGATCACACATTTGTTCCAGACTTCAGCACTGTTGTACTATTAACGAATTTGACAAAGAAAGGCGGAAAATTTGAATGGATGCCAGTGTCACAGATACACAGTCCCTCACCAAATACTTGTTATCTCACTTCTACGAGATCTCACTGAGTACCTGTCTATTTAAATCTATCCTCTTTTAACAGTCCTTTGACCAATTTTATGATTGAATTTGCTATTTCTCTCTTCACATTGCCAAACCTAATGATTGTACATAATCCTCATGAGACGGTCTGTTAAAAACCCTTTTTGAAAACCACATAGGAGTTATTCACAATGTCACCTTGATTTACTGTTCAAAAGACAGGATAGATTTATCAAATATGGTCACAGTTTGCTGAAGTCACAGAGTATTCGCTTTGAACTTCTACATGATGATCAAAGCAATGCTAGTCCTGTTTTCCATTAACCCTCCTTCCACAGAGGTCAGATTTACTGGTGTGTAACTTTCAAGATTTGAATTAAATCATTCTTTAAATGAGGCTTGAGTGATTTTCTCTGGTCATGTGATATTTATACAATTCCCAGTGAGCTATGAAAAATGTTCACTAGGACATCATATGATATTGTAATTTTGTTCAGTACCTTGGGATAAACAAGCACTAACCTTGTTTTTTTCACCTTGTTTTCCTTTCATTTAGCATCATTACTCTTGCGGTGGGCAAGAAAATGACCTGGGGCTAATTTTGACTTTGGGCAATTGTGTCAAATAGTGTTCTTGGTTCCAGCACACATTGCAAACTTCCCATTTTTATTTTGTCCAATTGGGAGACATATTTTATACAATCTTCCAAAGCCAATTGTCAAGCAAATAAAACAAATAACTGGGGATGTTGGAAATCTGAAATAAAAACAGAAGTTGCTGAAGAAACTTGACAGGTCTGGCAGCATCTGTGGAGAGAAAGCAGATTTAATGTTTGCAGTCCCTTCTTCAGAACTGGAAGATTATAACAAGGGTCACTAGACCCAAAATGTTAACTCTGCTTTCTCTCCACAGATGCTACCAGAACTGCTGAATTTCTCCAGCAATTTATGTTATTGTTTCAATAATCAAATAGCAGTTAATGGATCTCTCTGAATAATTTGGGCTCAGGCCTATTGAAATAGTTGCAATCACAAATATTTGCACATTTTAAAATCAAAAGCTTCACATGTGGCAGACTTCAAAATCAGTAAAGCCGCACATTTGGTAACAGTAAGAGGATTATCTCACTAGTTTGTGTTATGAGGCAATCTTTTCTAATGCAGCATGCAGAATCAGAAAGCTCTACTTTCTGTCCAGGGAAATGCACCAGCTGAGATCTTTCCATGGAGTTACCCTCAAAACACCTTCTATTTTCCTCTATTTTCCTCATTACCACTGTTCCCATGTCTGTGACTGTCAGCATTTCTCACCGACTGTATTGCTCCCCACACACAGATTCACAGAAAGTGTCAAATTGGATACTTTTCTTCCTGAGGTTAATATTTCAGGGACTGTTCTTTTTGACCTTCTTTCCCACCTCGTCTGGTAGTGTACTTGGTTAGCCTTCTATCCCTGGAAACTGGGCAGCTCTAAAGTCAGGGTTGCCCTGCCGGGTCTTCATCATCCCCCCAGACCTCCCCCTCACTGAGGACGAATGGTCAGTCCTCAGTAAAGGACTCATTTTATCCTCCTCCACCCGAATGTCAACGAATGCAGCTCACGCCTAGACATCGAACAGTTTTTCCACCGCCTCTGCCTCTGTGCTTACTTCTTTAATCGTGAGCCTAAACCCCCCTCTACTGACCCCTTCTCCCGCCTCCAACACACCCCCTCCTCCTGGACACCACCCCAAGGCCTCCTACCCTCCCTTGACCTCTTCATCTCCAACTGCCATCATGACATCAATCGCCTCAACCTCTCCACCCCTCACCCACTCCAGCCTCTCCCCCACAGAATTTGCAGCCCTCCACTCCCTCTGCTCCAATCCCAACCTCACCATAAAACCCACGGACAAGGGAGGCACAGTTGTAGTATGGCGCACTGACCTCTACATTGCCGAGGCCAGGTGCCAACTCTCTGACTCCTCCTCCTACTGCCCCCTTGATCATAACCCCACCCCCGACCACCAAAACATTATCTCCCAGACCATCCACAACCTCATCACCTCAGGTGACCTCCCAACCACAGCCTTCAAACTCATTATTTCCCAACCCCACAGCACCCGTTTCTATCTACTTCCCAAAATCCATAAACCTGACTGCCCTGGTTGACCCATTGTCTCTGCCTGCTCCTGCCCCACCGAACTCATCTCAGTTTATCTCGACTCCATTTTCTCCCCCGTGGTTCAGGAACTCCCCACCGACATCCATGACACCACCCACACCCGCCACCTCCTCCAAAACTTCCGACTCCCTGGCCCTCAACACCTCATCTTCACCATGGATGTCCAGTCCCTATATACTTGCATTCCCCATGCAGATGGCCTAAAGGCCCTCCGCTTCTTCCTCTCCCGCAGGCCCGACCAGTCCCCCTCCACCGACACCCTTATCCACTTAGCTGAACTCGTCCTCACCCTCAACAACTTCTTTTTCAATTCCTCCCACTTCCTACAGACAAAAGGGGTGGCCATGGGTACCCGCATGGGCCCAAACTATGCCTGCCTCTTTGTAGGTTACGTCGAACAATTCGTCTTCCGAAGCTACACTGGCCCCATCCCTCACCTCTTCCTCCATTACACCGATGACTGTATCGGCACTGCCTCGTGCTCCCATGAGGTGCTCGAACAGTTCATCTACTTTACTAACACCTTCCACCCCGACCTTAAGTTCACCTGGACCATCTCTGATACCTCTCTCTCCTTCCTGGACCTCTTGGTTTCCATCTCTGGCAACCGATACCTATTTCAAGCCTACTGACTCCCACATCCCAGATTTCCTCGTTTTTCAAGGACCGCAATTTCCCCTCCACAGTGTCGAAAACGCCCTCGACCGCTGTTTCCCACACCTCATCCCTCCCAGCCCCTCCCTGCAACAACAACAAAGACAGAGTTCCCCTCGTCCTCACGTACCTCCCCACCAACATCTGGCTTCAACGCATCATCCGCCACCACTTCCACCATCTGCAATCTGACCCCACTTCCAAGGACATTTTTCCCTCCCCACCCTTATCTGCCTTCCGGAGGGACCGCTCTCTCTGTGACTCCCTCATCAGCTCCACAGTTCCCACTAGCCCACCACTCCTGGCACTTTTCCCTACAACCGCAGGAGGTGGTACACCTCCCCTACACCTCCCCCCTCACCCCCATCCCAGGCCCCAAGAAAACCTTGCACTTTAGACATATGTTCACCTGCACATCTGCTAATGTGGCATATTATATCCGCTGTTCCCGATGTGACCTCCTCTACATCAGGGTAACCAAGTGGATGATTGGAGACCACATTGTGGAACACCTGCGCTCGATTCGTGACTAACGACTGCATCTTCCAGTCGCGAACCACTTCAACTCCCCCTCCCATTCCTCAGACAACATGTCCATCCTGGGCCTCCTCCAGTGCCACAACGATGCCACCCGAAAACTGGAGGAACAGCACCTCATATTCCGCTTGGGCACCCTGCAGCCCAATGGTCTCAATGTGGACTTCACAAGCTTCAAAATCTCCCCAACTCCCCAACCGCATCCCAAGACCAGCCCAGCTCGTCCCCGCCTCCTTGACCTGTCCATCTTTTCTCCCACCTATCTGCTCCTCCCATCTCACTGACCAACCCCCCACCCCGCCTCCTACCTACTAGCCTCATCCCCGTCTCCTTGACCTGTCCATCTTCCCTCCCACCTACCAGCCCCTCCCTCCCTTCCAACTGACCAACCCCCATCCCAACTCCCTACCTACATTCACCTTTACTGGCTCCATCCCCACCTCCCTGACCTGTCCGTCTTCTCTCCACCTATCTGCTCCTCTATCCAACTTCCATCATTGCCTCCCCGTCTCTCTATTTACTTCAGAGTTCCCTTCCCCTCCCCCATTTCTGAAGAAGGGTCCAGACCTGAAACGTCAGCTTTCCTGCTCCTCTGATGCTGCTTGGCCTGCTGTGTTCATCCAGCTCCACACCTTGTTATCTCAGACTCCAGCATCGGCAGCTCCTACTATCTCTCAGCTCTAAAGTCACTTATATTTTCAAATACCCCTGCTGCAATTTTATCTTTCTTAAAAGGTTTACAGAAAGGTAATATTCAATTCATAAATACGATTAAATGTCAATAATTTTTAAGTCCTCTCTTGGATGAGGCTGCTATTTGTTCTTCAAAGACGGTAAGGGCTTTTAGTTCTGTTGTGCTTTGATATGGAGATACCCTATCATGGTGGTACAGGGACTCTGTGCATTAGCATCAGTACGTACTCTTTCAGCTAATTACTAGTCGGAAAGAATACATTCCATGATATATAGTGTCTTTACAACCTCAGGTGCTATCTTCTGGTTGAGACATTACACCAAGGCTAGCCAGCTTTCTGAAGTAGACATCAGAAAGGTGCAGCTCGTAATCAGGAAGACTAATGGAATGTTGGCCCTTATTTCAAGAGGATTGGCATATGAGAGTAGGAAGTCTTACTGCAAATGCACCAAGTGCTGATGAGACCACATCCAGATTACTGTAAGCAATCTTGGACTCCTCATTTAAGAGGTATTTCAGAGAAGATTCACTAGGATGATCCCCTGTATGGAGGGGATGTAGTAACTCAGGCAAAACATCCCAGACTAACATTACTAAAACATTTAATCTGTTCATTGAACTCATTGTTGTTTGTGGAATCTTGCTGTGCACAATTTAGCCTCCGTGTTCCCTAGAGTTATATTATCAGATGTGGGTGCTGCCAGCATGTCATATCTTCCAGTTAACACCACTTGTAGCAGGAGGTGACTCATTCCTGTCAATAATATCTTGTATGCCGAGTCTAAGGGCTATCCTCTATCGGTGGTAATAGAGACACCATAAAGAGTCTTCTCAAGAACAGACTCTTTCCTTACATAACAAGGTTATCTTTCATTGATGGCAGCAAATAGGCACAAACAGCATTAACTAGTTCAGCATAAATTACAATTATCATGAGCCAGCAACATCACATTTGCCTTCAACAGGACCTCGTGCAAATCTGTTTCTCCATTCAAAGACTTGGAGATGTCATCATGTTGGCTGGAGTTAATGCAACTTTAGCATTAACTATTTCAGAACTGTTATCTAACGACTGACTAAAATTCTAGAGCAATTAATTAACTGTAAAGTGATTTTGGATGGTTTCAGTTTTAATAGGTGCTAAATAAATGAAGTTTTGCTCTATAATCACCACTGGCAAATTAAGACCATTAGGAAATAGGAACAAGAGTGATCCCCATTTGGCCACCCAATTCTCCTTTATTATTCATTTGATCAAACCCAGCACCAAGCCTTGTGGCACACTGCTGATCACAGGGCTCCAGTCTGAAAAAGCAACTTTCCACCTCTACCCTCTGTCTTCTACCTTTGAGTCAGTTCTGCACCTAAATAGCTAGTTCTCCCTGTATCCCATGTGAAAGTAGGCATTAATAGTCATTATCTTCAATATAAGAAACCCACATCTATGATCCTGTTACTCTGAATCTGAAAATAAACAGTACAATCACAGCAGTCACTGCATATCTGGCAAGAAATTACTCCAGTTGAACTAGAGACAAAACACTGTCCAGCAGCTTTGTTTTGAGCATTGAAAAGGATTTGAAGGCATTGGGGTGGGGTGGGGTCTGTGGATGAAGTTGGCATGGATGCGCATACGTCAACCTAGCCTGGATTGGATGTATGCTCATCCAATCTAAAGCCATTAAAGTATTGTCCAGACATATAAATCCTCTTGGTAACACAGTGTGGAGCTGGAGGAAACCTCTTGGTGCCTTTTAACAAATTTTGGAGGATTATATTCCATTGAAATCAGGCCGATTGCTGCAAATTAAAGTGCAAATGTATTGGCACAGGATGAAAATAATTTGTAATTGGACACATTGTAACTAAATTGTTTGTTTTCACTTTTGTGAACATATTGAGACAAAAGATAAAATGCAGCACCTTACTTTGTTACATGGATTGAAAAGCCACTAATTATTTATTCTTGGAAATTTTGACACCGAAAGAACAATGTTCAGAACACTGAAAGTGTAGTAACTACTCAGCTGTGCTCTTAACAAGAGAGGTGGCACAAACACTGTGGCCTTTCACATGATGAGTTCCAGCCACAATTGCGTTCCTGGTTGTTAATTACACATCGCTTCTGACTGATCAGCCACTGCTCCCAGGCTGCTCTCTAACTGACTGTCTGGAGGCTTACTTTGCCACCTGTGTTTCTTTTATTCCCCAGCAACCTGTATGGAATCACACAACCTGCTCAGCTGTTCACTTTTAGGACTCCACATGGAATAAAATCTATCTTTTCTTCAAGTTTCTTTTTAAAGGGAGGTTACATTTTAGATAGGTACATTTTCAAACCGTTTGTTAAACTATGAAACAGACACCGTTAAATCATAAAGTAGCAGCTGGCTAACAGCTTTTAGTGAATTTTCACTAAAAGTTCAAAATCAGAATAGTAAAGCAAACGATAATGAAGCATTAAAAATGGAGACATCATGCACTGTAACATTCCATGCTTTTTCTGCACACTCTACATGTCAACGGTTGGGAATATTGGCAATGCAATATCACAAGACAAAATGCATTTTTGGACCATGCTTCCCCATTTTTTTGGTAGATTATTTGCCCTTTGATCTGCTTAATAATTAGCCATTATTGTCATAGGACTACTGGCAGCTCTGTCTGTGACTAGAGTGTGACTAGTTATAATTTGAGGCGCTCCACTCCACATCAAGCATGGTTGGCTGACCAGGAATCTCTTTGTTATCAACCTGTTTTGTTATATCATGAACACTTCTTTCATGGTCAACACGTCCTGGAGTAAGACTTGAACCCAGAGATTTCGGCTCAAGGATAGGATCAATATTCTTATTGCTATTGAATGTATTGTTCTTGTGCAGCAGCTGATTTGACAACGGCAAGGTATCATAAAGTGCAAATGGATGGATAATTTGGTGTATTGATTGGGTAGCTGGAGATGTAAGCCAGGCACCAGACAAATGTATTAGTGCTCTTTGAACAGTGTCTTGTCATCTTTTACATTAACTCAGGTCTCCACGAAAAGTTAGCAGTTCAGAAATTCTGCTGCGCAGCACCCACTGTTCAACTGTTAGTGCTCCTGCTAAGACTTAGTTTAGCAAATAAGAAGCATGCTGGTTCAGAAGTGCACTTCCCACCATTTGTGAAAGCACAGAAAGGTGGTGCAGGACCAAAACAGGTATTAGATCCCTTGCAATACAATGAAAAGGTTTACAGCGGGTTACATTTAAGTAGCACTTTCCACATGATATTCACAGCACAATTATCAAACAGAAATTGACACCAAACCAAAAGAGAATATGTTTGGATAGTTCATCATGAGGCTGGTCAAAAAGGTAGAATTTAAGGTTTCAAATGAGAGAGAGGCAGAATGTTGGGTAAGTTTATGGAGAGAATGCCAGAGCTTACAGCCCATAGAGCTGAAGGTCTGACAGCCAATGGTAGAGAAACGAATGGGGAATGCACAAGGCCAGAATTTTAGATATGTTAAATTCCTAGAGGGCTGTCAAGCTGGAAAATCTTACAAAGATAAATATAGAGAATGTTAGAGAGGCTTAGCACCTCTGGCAGCATCTGTGGAGCAAGAAAGAGTTGCAGAGATGGCGAGGGGTTTGGGACAGGAGGCAGCAGCAGATGGCAATCCAATATGGATTGTCTTCTAAAGGTTGAAAGGATTGGGAAATTCAGTTTAGAACACATTTCATTGTCATAGTCTTGGGTTCCACTAGCACACAAATAGAAAAGATTAGGCCTGAATCAAATTTCAGCACAATTAATAACTCCGGGATTGTATTATGCCATTGCATTTGAGAAGACATCTATAAGTAAATCCAAATTTGTACCGAATGAGCCAATCTAGATACTTTAATCAGATAGGACTGTGGTGTGCAGCTTGGAATTCAGTTCCACTCAATATGTTGTATGACCATAATGACATCCCTGAATCTGTTGTGTCTGCATTTCCAGTACCATCCGACAAATTGTCCGGATGGCACTTTAAATATTGAGTTTCAACAATGCCATTGCAATCCCTGTTGTGGAAAATATAGTGTAGAAGTGGTAAGGAGACGAGAAAGAGAGAAGAGTTCCTGAAAATTAATGAGAAAGTGAGAATTATAGTTTCTGGAAGGTACAAGAATATTCGTGAATAGGAAAGACAAGGAGAAGAGTGACTTTTAAACTGTTTTTGGATAAACAATTAAGTTGACCATTCCATTGGACCCTTTCCCAACACGTAAACAGGCTGCAGGGGGCAACATTTGAGTAGAATGTGCACAAGTCAGAATTTGTTGCTGACACCTTGAAGTGCTTTCTTATGAAATTCCTAAATTTTGTAGGAATCAAGAAATCTTCAAAAGACATAAAAGGATGACTTTCACATCCACTAGTGACAATTCTAACAGGACTAGACAGGGTAAATGTAAGAAGAATGTTCCAAATGACTGAGGAATCCAGAACCAGGGGTTGTTGTCTGAGGATACAGGCCATTTTGAACTGATACGAGCAGAAATTTCTAAATGGAGAGAGTGGTGAGTCTGTGGAATTCTCTGTCACAGAAAATGGTTGAGGGCAAAACATTGAATGTTTTCAAGAAGGATTTAGATGTAGTTCTTAGGGTTTAAGTGATCAAAGGTTTTGGGGAGAAAGTGGGAACAGGGTACTGGATCCGATGATTAGCCACTATCATATTGACTGCTGGCACGCTCAAAGGGCTGAATGGCCTATTCTGCTCCTATTTCCCATGTTTCTATTCACTGTGATCCCTTTGAAACAGTGACCCAAGACTACTGAAAACTTTGAGAAGTCTGCTGCAGTTTGCAGCTTATTTTGTGAGCAGTTCATAGTTGCTTGTCAGTAAAGGGTATGAGCATGAGTAGTTCGATCATTAACACAAGTTCATGTAGCCATTAGAAGTTTCCTTTCAACTTCAGATATGGGATATCGGGATTGCACTGTTTTCACTTGAATTCACCCTGCAAACTGCCAAAGAACTTCTATTTTCTATGATCGACCTAACATGCAAATTTTAATAAGAAAAACAAACAAAATTAACATAGGTTGTATACAAATATATCCTCAGTATCAGGAAGCTGGAGGGAGAATATCTTGTCTTTTAGTCATTGGATCATTTGAAAGAAATGAAGTTAGTCAGAACTGCTGCTACTGAAACAGTTTGCATTAAATCCAATTTAGTCCTCTCAATTAATGAGAGTCCGCAGTTTAATCAAATTTTAACGCACATCAAGGCCAATATCAACACAAAACATAGCTCTATGTCACAATTTCACTGGATGACACTAAGCACAAGGTCATGCTGTTAAATTTCTAATACAATCATTGAATTTGCATTCCAGCATGCCCTTTGTGGGCAGCTCATTATAATTACAACTGAATGTCAGAAAAGCAATAGCCCGATACAGGATGAAAACTCATTTGAAATGAACCATTTCCCACTAAACAAGATAGCTTGAAGGAAAAATTGGGAAAGCAAATCACTCATATTGTTGTCCTACTATTCCTGGTGATCATTCATGGAACAGTGTAAGTGGAGGCCTGGGGAAAAACCGACAGTGATCGAAAACCAGAGATCCTGGAAGCACATGGCAGGTCAGGCAGTATCTGTAGAGAAACTGTCAAGTTGGAGAAAGGTTGTTGACCTGAAACATTAAGTGTTTCTCTCTCTCTGCTCTAGTTTTGAAGAAGAGCTGAGGAATTATCCCTCGTGATCTGGTCAATGGTTATCCCTCAAATAATAGCGCAAAAACAGATTCTGTTAATTATCACTTTCTTATTTGTAGGAGCTCATCCAAATTTCTGCTCCCCATTTCCTAATTTGCATCAAGTTCCATTTATTGATCACTCCAATGCTTACGCCATTGCACCTAGTCTAGTGATGCCTCTGTTTTAAAACTGCCATTCCCATGTACAGCCACATTCCTTGCTATCTCTAATCTCCTCCAGTCACACAACACCCCAGAGCTCTGTGTTCCTTTGCTTCATTGAGCTATTCAACTCCATCAGTCATTTAGACTAGGACATGTCAAGTTTGTTTTTTTAAAAAATTCGTTCACAGAATGTATGCATCCCTGGCTAGGCCAGCATTTGTTGCCCAGAGAGCAGTTGAGAGTCAACCACTTTGCTGTGGGCCTGGAGTCACCTGGAGGCCACACCAGGTATGCTAGGATGCTTTTTTTTACCTTTCATAAAAGGATATTAATGAATCGGATGGGTATTTTTCCTGACAATCAACAATGGCTTTATGGCCATCATTAGACTTTTAATTACAGGTTTTTATTTCATTCCAATTTCACTACTGCCATGGCAGGATTCGAACCCAGATCGCCAGCACATTAGACCTGTAATCTGGAGACCCAGGCAACGAGAATACTACTAGGTCATTGCCCCCCCTTGCTGTTTGCTCAGCATCAGTCGTAGCTGGTGGATGGGAAGAACTCCTGAGTTTAAAGAATGCAGGAAGCTCACTGTGCAGTTCCCGGATCTGGAAAATAACTTTGAGGATGCTTCCTTTTTGCTTTCACTATCTTATCCCAGGTAGTACTACACTTGCCCACAAATACCTGTGGGATTCAGAATCATCTGGCTATTTTTGTCAACAGCAACTGTGAGCTGTT
This sequence comes from Ginglymostoma cirratum, assembly GCA_024137785.1. Classification (NCBI taxonomy): domain Eukaryota; kingdom Metazoa; phylum Chordata; class Chondrichthyes; order Orectolobiformes; family Ginglymostomatidae; genus Ginglymostoma; species Ginglymostoma cirratum. Next base: position 21,863,347 of record JAHRHZ010000098.1, read on the forward strand.
CAGAGGGACCAGATTCACAGTTTTGAATTGACATTTCTTTTCTTTCAAAACCGTGTTCCTGATGAAATGTCTGTAAAATGGGAAGAAGAGTTAGACAGGGAGCACCCTTCAAGATAGTATCCTCCACCCTTGCTACCTAATAAATTTATAGACCTCAACAATCCCTGTGCAGCACTAAATGAGACAAAGCCACACCTAGGTATAGTTTGTGGTGGGGGACCAACAACAACGGTTGTGAGCTTCCTAATGGTCAACCGAAGTTTGGTTGAAATTGAAGCAAAATTTGACATTGCACATTTATACGACTATGCAGACACAAAGAGGTGGAGAAAGATGGCAGAAATACAGAGCTACATTTTCTATGTAGAAATTGATTCCACCTCTGTAAGTAATGTCACCAAGAGGGAGTATGGAGCAAAGAATCCTTCAAGTATTCTAGCAATGGTACATAGGATTGGAGAAAGAGACAAGCATTGTCCCACAGGGCTAAGCAATAGAGGGATGCTATTGGAAAGGGAATTGTGATGAAGTCTAATTTAGACTGCAGAGGGGTCAAGAGGAAATAATATACTAGAGTGACACAGAATACCGTTTATGATCTTGATTTGCTATGAAGTGTGGAAGTATTTGAAGTTTCATTTGAGGGTTTCAAATTGGGAGTTTTGGGACACTTGCAAAACATTGAGTGGGGGCGGGGGGGGCAGGGGGAAGAGGTGGGGTTGATGATGCATTCATTTCACTTGGCTCTAGGATTTGCTTCCAAGATCTATTGCTGCCATCCTTTCTTCTGAGATTGTATCCTCTTTTGGATTGTCTTTAATCCAACACCTTGTCTGCTTCAGTGTAATTAGTTATCTGCTTCTGGGCTGGGAATATTTCACTATGTTGAACTAAATTTGATCTGTTCTTGATAGCTCACACCACATTTCCGGTTCAAAAAAACCATTCTGCGGTTTAACTATTCATGCACACGGGAGACCTGATTTCTTTCATTCCTCTCATATAATATTAATTTTGTCTTTAAGTGTTTGGGTGGAATCTGGCAGATCACTGAGAAACAAGTTAGTTGATTTCTTTTCCCATATTCACTTTTTAAATTTCTTTTTCACTTTTTGCTGGATATCCGTAACAATGCCCAGTTCTGAGGAAGGGGCCTGGATCGGAAACACAGCTGATTGAGTTTCTCTCTGATGCTACCTAACCTTCCAAGCATGTAACAAGAACCTCCAATACAGAAAATATTTACAGGAAGCATCATTACCTAATGGATGTCATTTAGAAAAATACCTTGCTTATGATAAATGTGACATTTGTGCTCTTCATGTCATATTATGTAAAAGTAAAGCCAGCAGAGTCAGCACTCAGAGATAGCACATGTAAACAACTTTCTTCCAGTTAGTGTTAATGACCCATGAACCATTCATTGCTATTTTTGTCAACCTGTTATAAATAAATGAGCTTACGAATATGATACACATTATAAGCAGCATGTGATAAACAAACCAAATGATAGAACTTAGCCTCTCTGAAGTTAATAAACTTTCATTTTATCTCATTTAACTAGACAGCCTTGCAGGTTTTCAAAATCAATTAAAACTAGAACATTCCAAAGAGAGAGATCCTGGCTTACTGAAACACATGTTACTTTCTCTTGCTAAGGCACTAAAAGCTATCAACCTTTAGCTTTACCCATGGCACAAGTATGGCAAGATGTGGGAGAATACAAAATTGGGGAAGTTATGCTTCAATTATTACAAGGCAAGACTGCATCTGGATTATCGTGTAGTGTATTGGTCACCTTATTTAAAGAAGGATTACATTCGGAGGAAGTACAGGGAAGGTTGTGTTGTCTTATGAGAAAAAGATCGGACAGACTAGGCTTGTATCCACCGAAGTTTAGAAGAGGAAGATCTAATTTCGGGGGTAGCACGGTGGCTCAGTGGTTAGCACTGCTGCCTCACAGCACCAGGGACCCAAGCTCGATTCCAGCCTTGGGCAATTCTGTGTGGAGTTTGCACATTCTCCCTGTCTCTGCTCCGGTTTCCTCCCACAGTCCAAAAATGCGCAGGATAGGTGAATTGGCCATGAAAAATTGCCCATTGTATTGAGGGATGTTTAGATTAGGTAGGTTACAGGGGGATGGGTCTGGGTGGGATGCTTTGAGGGTTGGTGTGGACTTGTTGGGCCAAAGGGCCTGTTCCCATAGTGTAGGGATTCTATGATCTATGATATGATTAATTTGATTGAAAAAATAGGCATAAACTTCTGAAGGTTCTTGACAGGATGTGGAGAGGATGTATGGGAGCATCTCGAACTGGAAGTCACTGCTTAAAAATCATGGGACGCCCACTTAAACTAGAGCTTAGACAATTTTTTCCTCTGAGAATCAAATATTTTTGGAATGCTCTTCTGAAAAGTGTTGGAGACGGAGTCCTTGAATATTATTAAGGCAAAGGTAGATATATTCTCATTAAACAACAGGTTGAAAGGGTATCAGGGTGTGTGGGAACATGGAGTTGAGGTTAGAAGCAGGTCAGACACAAGTGTTATTGAATGGTTGAGCAGGCTTGAGGGGCTGGATGGTCTAGTTTGGACTCATTCATATGCAGGACAGTAGCACAAAGTAGCACCAGGCACACTTAAGAATGAGATGTTGACCTGGTGAGGCTATAAACAGAGGATTACCAACATGCCAAGAAGCACAGGCAGTGGCCAGAACTAAGCATTTCTATAACCAATGGATCAGATTCAAGATATGCAGACCTACCATATCGCACCTGAATGCTGGTGGACAAGGAAGAAATGAACGGTACTATTTTTGAGATACAATCCAATGACGGGTAGTCTGCTGCTGTGGAGAGTTTAAGCAGGGAAATGGTAAACAGGACAAAGAATTACAAAGAATGAACTAAGTGCACAATGAAGAGGCAGATAGCACTAGAGTAAGAAATAGTAAAAGATTTAGTCAGACTAAGAGGCGATGGCCTAGTGGTATTAGCACTAGACTGTTAATCCAGAGACCCAGATAACACTCTGGGGACTCGGGTTCCCACCACGGCAGACGGTGGGATTTGATTTCAATAAATATCTGGAACTAAGAATCTAATGATGACCATGAATCAATTACCAATTGTTGGAAAAACACCATATGGTTCACTAATGCCCTTTAGGGAAGAAAACTGCTGTCGTTACTTGGTCTGGTCTATATGTGACTCCAGATCCACAGCAATGTGATTGACTCTTAACTGCCTTCTGGGCAATAAATGCTGCCTAGCCAGTGGTGCCCTCATCCTGTGAATGAATAAAGAGGGAAAAAAGAAAAGTGAGGAAATGTAATATTTGCAATGCATGTATACAAATTGAGTATTAGGCCGGTGAGTTGCAGGTGCAAAATGTAAACATCAGAATGTGCAGTTGTGACAATAATAGAAGACCTGGCTCAAAAAAAAAGCATAATTATGTACCAAGTATTCCTGGATACAAAAAAAGTGGGGGGAGGGTAAAAAACTAATTAAAGTAGAATATTACAGTGTAGATGAGAAGAAAAAAAAAGTCTTGAACCAGTCAAGAGAACCAATTACGTGGAGCTAAGAAATAATAGGTGTTGTTACATTACTGGGTCCCAAAAGGGGAAAGATAGGAGTAAATTTGTGAGGAAATTAGAAGCACAAGAACTTGACAGTAATTATAATGCGGGAATTTAATTATTCTTATTATATAAGCATAGCAACAGGCTACAAGGAGAAGAGTGGGTGATGTTCAGATGAATTTTCTTGATAAGATGGTTTCTGATTCAATGAGGAAGGAGGCTTTGCTGGATGTGGTTCTAGGGAATGATGGGGGTCAAATGGGTCAAGTGCCAGGTGGGGAACACTCAAAAAAAAAAAAGTGATAATAAAAGTATCATAGGTTTTGCATTAGTCCCATGAAAAATACAAGGAATAATTTAGAGTTAAAAAGGTTTAATCAGATGAGGGAAAACCTCTGTGGGCTGGGAACAGACCCATTCCAGGTAAATTGGAATCAGGCATTGTCAGACAAAACTGTAACAAAACAATAGGCTGCATTTAAAGAAGAAATTATTTGGGTATTCATGTTGAGTTAGGTATATTTTCACAGAATGATTGTTTAAGTTTTTTAGTACCCAGAATGATCTTGTCACGGAGCTGCTCCTAGAAAGGGCAGAGAGCAGAGTGACAGCCTTTAGTGAGTTGGAAGTTCTGTTGGTTGACATCTAGCTATATAACAGATCAAGGAGAAAACATGTGGGGTAAACTGACTTAGGTATGAGAGTTTATAGAATAGTTTTTCACTAAAACAACAGTAAGCTTGCAGCTTGGCATAACTCTTGAATGTCGTGTATTGTCGTATTAAATATGTAATAAAAAGTGTTACAAAATAGTCTAAATCTGAAGAAAATATTTGACTGTCTGCTTTCAGCTCAAAGCTCCTTGTGGTGTATATAAAACCACACAAGGTGATAACCTTACTACCTCTATGTGCAACACAGTAAAATTAAAACCTTCAAAGGCTCTCAAAATTGAACTCAATAGTTCCTAATCAGACTTTTGAATAATCAATTCTACACCAGCTTGTAGCTTAATCAAAAGCCTTAGCAATTTTTTAAAAGCAATACAATAGCTTTAGCAGAGAAAAATTAAACAAAGTAATTAATGCAAACCCAAAAACTTTTGTTTTCAGCCCCATTCACGAAAAAAAGGCAAAAACAAACAAAAGACAGTCAAGGGATAAGTAACGTAACACTGGTCGGATTTCTTAAGTGGGTTCTTAAGTCATCTTTGGCCCACAATTCCCAGCTTCAAACTAAAATTGATAAAAATAACAATGAAAAATCACTCTCTAGCAAGATTCTCAGAAGGAAATGTTGGGGCCCTTGCTCTTTCCAATATAAACTAGTAATCTAGACTTTGATGTATATGACACTGTCTCAAAATTTGCAGATGACAAAAATTTAGAAGCATTGTGAGGAAGATAGTGTAGGACTTCAAAAGGACAGACGGGTTAGTGACACAGGCAGACACATGGCAGATGAAATTTAATGACAAGTAGTGTATACTGTTTCATTTTGTTGGGGATATCAAGGTGGCAATATAAACTAACAAGTTTAATTCAATAGAGGTGCAGGAACAGACATGCCTGCAGTATAAGTTAAACAAGTGGTTAATAAAGCTGACAGGATTATTTAAAAAGAAATAGCATACAAAAGATGCTACAAATCTACACAATTCTAGCTAAGACTCAAACGGAATATTGGTGTCCAATGCTGGGCACCACAATAAAGGAAGAATTTGACAGCATTAGAGGGGGCGCTGACAGATACACGAGGATGAAGAACTTAAATTACACAGCTACATTGGAGAAGCTCAGGCAGTTTTCCTTAGAGAAAAATAAGATGGGCGATTTGGTAGAGTTATTCAAAATCGTGAGGAGCTTGGACAGAGTAGATAGGGAGGGTCTGTTTCCATTGCTAGAAGGGTTAAGAACCCGTGGGCACGGATTTAAAAGTCATTAAACCATCAGCAACAGGAAGAACAACTTCACAGAATGAGTCATTAGGATAGAGAATGCATTGCCTGCGTAAATATGGTGGAGTTAGTTTCAGACATGACATGAGAGAGATTTGGATTATATTAGAAGAGGAAAATATTTGCAGGACCACAGGGGAAAAGCAAGGAAGTGAACTGATCTTGCTGTGGGTCAGCATAGACACAATGGGCCAAACAGATTATTTATCTGAAATACTTCTATGATTCTAGTCAGAGGACACAGACTTAAGGTGAACCTAAAGTAATGAGAGTTTTTTTTTTGAAGACCAGGTAGTGGCTATGCCTTTGAAATGTGTTGCATGAGGCTAATTTAATTGTGGCTTTCAAAAAAGGAATTGGACTAAGAACCTCAAGATAAAAATATTCACAGTTTTGGGGAAAGGGAAACACAGACAAACAAGCTGGATTACTCTTGCAAAGACCCAGCATAGACTTAAAATGACTGAATGGCCTTCTCATTGTAAGAATTCTATAATTGTTCTATAGTCTATAATCAATGAAGCAAAACTTACAATAATCATTTTGTGCAGTTTTTGGTATATGTACAGGCACAAAACCTTACAGCAGTGAAGCCAAAGCACTATGCCACCCAAATTTTAATGGACAATTTGCCTATGGTTCTCACAGGTGTAGATAGCCAAATTGTTTTGAGTTTCAGCTGAAGTTACAATAAAGAGACATCATATGGCTAGTTTCCTCCATGTAAACTCGCAAATGGAATATGAACACTCACAATACTTGATTTTCTCTCACCTGTACAAGTGTCAAGAGAACAGAATTTAGGATTTTTCAGTGGGGTGAACAGCAACAAGTTATTCAACATGTCCCAAGTGGGATGTGTGCAAATTTGTAAACACAAAATATGTAAAAAAAAAACCTGCTAACATTTTGTGCCTTCCAGAGATAAATGGACACTGACAGTGAAGTAGGTGCTTTTTAGATGTAAGTTGCTAGACAATAAGACATGCAGAGTGGTCATAACCATGTTTAATCACAAAACACAGGCTGTCAAAATTAATTTACATTACTTTACAAATGACAAATTTTGCAAACTAACTTTCTTTTACCCAAAAACCCATACTGATTCACAGGATGGTAATGTTAATTTGTTTAGCATCTTTAACAAATACAAGTAATAGTCTTACGAGAGCAGACAGGCGATTTCAAGTCTATTTGTTAAGTAATTATGGAGTCTGGGATATGCTAAGTTTTAGCAACCAAGGTTAAAAACATTAGCAGGCTTCTCCTTACTTATTCACAACTGGGAATTGCATTAGTCTGGATGATGGGTGCAATAATTATCTTGAGGATTTTGCATTTTAGTAGTAATGAGGATAGGGTATAAATAGATTAAGGCTGCTGCACAACTATAATCAGATAAAAATGAGTGATTAGGAATTCCACAGCTGCAACATTATATATTAATTTCTTTTCATAACAAATAAGTTAGCAACTTAGCTGTTTACTAAGTTTGGTTATTTGCATCATCATGAAGATTGTAACGTCTCATACCTTAATCAGAATGCAGTCAGATTTCTTTAAGTGTATTATTAAATTGCTAATGGCGGCTTAAAGGTAGTAAATGAGACCAAATTTATACAAGTCAAAAAGATAGAGACTAATTTCTTGCTAAAGTCTTGACAATGATCCCCTCTAACTGTATTTATTTATTTATTAAAACATTGAAACTACAGAATGGTGACAGATTGTCAATTTCAGACCCATACAGGCACTGTCATTATTAGGTTCCTTTCAATTATTACATCTACCTGTCAAATATTAATTGTCAACAAAGGTGTATTAATTAGAAGAGACCACTGCCTACATCTGCCAATCCAGTTAATTAGCCATTAGCCTCATCTGGCTGATTGAGAATCCAAATGTGGCTAATTGGCTTTTCAGTTAGCAAATAAACTGGAGTAATAGACCATCATTGGCTAGGTGATCTCAAAACTGAGCTACACAGGTGTTTACATATTTCTTTAACGTTAACATGAGAAGGTGGTTAATTTCAACTAATGTTAAGTAGCAAAATGAGCAGTGTGTGTGTTTTTGATCAGTGTGCCTTTTGTTTCATTTCATTACATATTCTGCTAAAAGTAAAGCTTAACCAGGGTGAAAGTGGAACTTGAACAGCTTGAAGGACTTTTAAAGGTTATTAATAATGTATCCATAACATAAAAATCAAAATTCATGAGGGGTGTCCATTTTAGCTGCAACCTTGCAGAAAATCATGTGCCGAACAATAGACAGAAGCTAGTGTGACAGGATAGGTCAAAAGTTTAAGAGTAGGTTGGATGTATGACCATCTAAACTTGCAGAAACCATCTGACAGTAGCAGACTGGACTGCTTACTTTTGCATCAACAACAATGACTTTGCAGCTCTTACTCATCTAGAATACAGATTCGTCCACCTGAGACATCCATTTCAGGCTTGGAAATGGTATTCTTGATAACATGTTTTGGTTCCCATGGTACTACAGTAGTTTAGCACATAAACAAGTTGTAAAAAAAAACAAAAAAACCACAATCTTAAAATACTTGACCAAGCATAAATTGAAAATACTCCTCTACGTTTAATGTCACAAGCGTCCAAATTAACTGGGAATTGAGAACTGTAATAAGTATTTGCACATATTAAGTTATTAAGCTGAAGTTAAAAAAAAGCAGACACTCAACTAGAAGGTCAAATTATTCAAGGTTAGTATATTTGAAACTTCACTAAAATAATTCAGAACATTAGTTAATGCCACCTATTGTTGATGGATTTAAATTCTACTTTACAGTAGGAAATACCAACACGAAAAACTTAATAAAACTCCATCTTAAGAGATTTACATGCTTGGAATAATATTCTTTTTTGTTATTTATACAGAAATTAAATGGCACCAATTTGTATATACAACAGCAACGACAACTGCTTCATCAGTTACACAGATTACACTGCATTTGTATTCATTATTGACAAGATGATTATGACAACAGTCATTATTTTTGGCCGAATAAAAGCAAGCTGCTAGGAAGATATTTCAAAGTAAGCACGCCACTATCAATAGTGTGCAGTACCAAACATTTCAATGCAATTGCTTAATGGAACATATAGCTCATCCAATGCTTTCCTTCCTATAAAAGGTATTGTAGAGATTTGCATTTTGCACACCACAAAGGTGACACAATACATTGAAGCATTACTTCCTCCTGTGTACACACACACACAAATAGCCCAACACAAATCTTCAAAGATCCAGCAGACACAGGACCTCAGCACTTCATTGTGCACTTGTAGTCTCTTTTGGTTGACAGAACCCAATAAAACAAGATGAGTGTTATGGAAGAAACTAGTTCCCATGTAACCAGAATAAGTTGTTTAAGAGTTCAACATTTCTTTTCTATCTTCAACAATGTCCAAACATCCAGACAGATCTTCTCATCGTGATTTGCACGACTTAAGAAATATTGGAGGTATCAACTGAGGTTTTCCATTTCTAAGCAGAGGGGAGAAAAACCAAAGCCACGATCTCAAATGTATAAATAACTGTAATCTAAGCAGTTAGAAACACCAAAAATCCAAGCAGGACTAGGCCATTGCAGGTGTAAGTTCACCACCCTCAAGAAATTTCTTCTTGTCTCAGTCTGAAATAGCTTACTCCATATCCCAAGACTACAGCCCTTTGCTTTGGCCAAACCAGTCAGGGTATACATCACTGCTGCATTCAGTCTGTTTAGGCTGGTCAGAATATTTTAGTGAGTCTACCTTCCAATCCTCTAAACTTCAGTGAAAACCATGGTTTTCTGACAAAGGTATGAAAGGGTGCTCCTTTAAGCAATAGAGAAACCAAATATCATAAAATTGAAATATTTATATCCAAAGCCAGTTTAAAACCTCTGGCATCAGATGGCCACTTGGACACTTAGACAAATGAGAAACTCAAGCACATATCATTTGACAGTGCAATTCAAATAATGAATCTTGTCAATGTTTAAGCTCATGCTCTACACTGGACATAAGTATTCTCCTTGGATCTTTGTGTTAAATCCAGATGGATAAAGATTTCATTCACTGTTGGATATGAGGACGTGATGCAAAATAACCACAGGTAGTCATAGCACAAACCAACCCAGATGCCAGCCTTACATCAATTAGAAAAGTAGTGGAAGGAACAGAAAACATTCAGAAATAGCATTACAGGACAGAGTGGTGACAACACAATAAAACTGTTCACTGCTGATATCAAGTAATTAAAATTTAAAAATGTTCCATTCTGTGGTGCTGATATTACCGAACTCGATGAGAGCAAAAAAAAAAACACAAGTTCAAAAACACTGGTCAATATTCTGGAAAGAACTCTAAAATTGGTAGCCAAATTTAATTTCAGTAAAATAAAACAAGTAGGCAGTGTTGCTTTATACACTTTGTTTTAATCTTAATGGTTACTAGTTCATTCATTTGGCTAGTTAGTTCTCAATTAAGTGTCACTAAATGACAAAGCTTTCAGATTAACATGTGGAGACCAGAAATCTTTTAAACTGATGATGATAGAAGAAACAAATTTACAATATAAAGCATACATCAACCGTCAGGTCATACACTGGGAAGAATTTTGTGATCTGACCCCTAGCAGTGGGTAGAATTAAATCAGATGGGGAGGTTGATGGGTGGGAATTACGCCACTTACAGCCCGACTAATTATATGGTGGACAGCCTTAATCGGCAGTAGGGCAAGAGGACTAAGTGGGCAATTAACACCCAATTAGGAATCTCATCCTGCCAAAGCAGATATTAATTCAGTAGCAATTGGGGTAATGGTTAGTTTTCTTAGGGGAGTTGGGGTGGGGTTGAGGGGTGCATAGGGTGTTTACCATCTAGGGAGCATGACGAGCAAACTCTGGGGGCGAGGGAGTTACCTAGTTCAAAGATTCCAGTGCCTGAGGAATTTTATTTGGTGTCGGGGGGCAAAAGCCAATACCAAAATTCATGTGTCTCCTCCACCTGCCATCAAACATCTCCATCTCTATTCTATTAAAAGGTCACAGAAGGTGTCATACAAGCAGCTGCCACTGGCACCCCAGTAGCACTGCTGATTACACAACTATCAGGACTTCCACCCCCAGGGGTCTTGATCCTGGAAAAAGATCTGCTACTGTCACCTGTTAGGCACATAACATATTGGGATTAGTCTTAGGCTCCACAATTTCCACAAGATCCTGTTTGCAGTTGTTAAACTACATTTGATTCCAGTTTTTGCTTTTTTCATTCATCAATTCGAGCTTAAACAACATAAAAGGCATTAGATATTTCAGCAGGCCAACATTTTCTGCTTACAAAATACAATTATAATGCCAAAGTGGCATCCTTAGATTTTAAAAATAGAAATCTATTCAATACGATGAGAAATTAACAAACATAAGACATGTCCTGTAAGGACAACATTTTACAAGTAGTCTTGTAGAAAAAAAAAAGTCTTAAATTACTTTTTACAGGCAGAATTCTTTCTAGATAGCAACTGTCAAAATTCAGGACACAACGTAACTGCTTTAGTGAAAGAAGGGTATCTTGGGGCCCATGAATGTTCGAAGAATCTGTATCAACAAACTTATCAGAATTTAGTTTAAAATCTGAAGTATGCAACGATACTCAGTACTTTACTGTAATTTAACTTTTTTGTTCTTCTTTTTCTCAGCTTTAAGTACATCGTCATGAGCCTTCCTCTTAGCTGCCAACTTGTTTCTCTGTAGAGGGAGGTTAAGAACATGCAGGTTAGATAGAGTAACAATGGTGTTAAAATACAAGTCTTCAAATTTTAAACAATTTAAATAAATGTACCACAGAAATGGTATCGAGCCGAAGAAAAATGGGAATTTCTTAACCTAGAAGTCAAACTGATTCCCTGGGTTGCCATCAGACTTCCTGACCAGAACACTGCAAATTTTTTTTAAAAATACAAAAATAAATCAAATCTATTCTCTGCACAGATGCTGCCTGACCTGCTCAGTTTTTCTAGGATTTTGTTATTTCAAACTTTCAGTATATTTTGCTTTGGAACTTTTGTCAGTTTTTATTTAGATGCAATGTATCTGGATTTTTGTAAGGTTGTTGATATGGTGTCCCACAATAGCCTAATGAATAAGGTAAGAGATTGCAAAGTCAGGGACAAGTGACAGAATGAACTGTGAGTTAGCTTCAAGACAGAAAAGTAAACGGGGTGGGATAGTTGTTATTCGGAAGGTGGAAAGTAGCAAGCCACAAGGATCAATGCTGCTTGATATTGAGGAAGACAACAATAAATTACAGGGCAGTAATAAAAAGTAATAAAAGAACTTCCTCCTCATCTCAGTTCAAAAGGGTCGTCCTTTCATGGAGTCAATGCCCTCAGGTCCCAGTCTCTCCTACTAGTGGAGACATCTTCTTCCATTCCCACGCTTCTCAAAATTCTCTAAGTTTCAATCAGACTTTTAAACTCCATCGAGTATAGACCTAGAGTCCTCAGCTGCTGCTGATGAGAAGTCTTTCATCCATGGGATCATTCTTGTAGGCCTCCTCAGGACTGCCTCCAACACCAGCACATTGTTCCTTAGATATGGGGCCCAAAACTGCTCACAATACTCCAAATGTGATCTGACCAGACTTACTTAGTCTCAGCAGTAAATTTCTGCTCTTGTATTCCACCCTCTTGAAATGAATGCTAACATTGCATTTGCCTTCCTAACTGCCAACAGAACCTGCAAGTTAAACTTTAGAGAATACTGAACTAGGACTCCCAAGTCCCTCTGTGCTTCAGATTTCCAGTCTTTCCCCATTTAGAAAACAATGTACACCTCCATTCTTCCTGCCAAAGTGAATAACCTCACATCTTCCCTCACTGTATTCCATCTGCCACTTCTTCGCCCACCTGTTCTAGCCTGTCCAAGTCCTTTTGCAGCCTCTCTGCTTCCTCAACCTACTTGTCCCTCCACCTATCTCTGTCATCTGCAAACTCAGCAACAATGCCCTCAGGTCCGTCGTTCACATTGTTAATGATGTGAATAATTGCGGTCGTAACACAGATCCCTAAAGAATTCCACTAGTTTCTTTACACCTACTCTCTGCCTTCTGCCAGTCATCAATACAAGACAGTCATCAAGAAATCCACTAAGATGTTAACAAACTTCTTCAACGATGTGTGTTAGCAATTTCCATATTCTATCACCGGAAGTAGCTGAAATGAACAGTATACATATGTTTAAGGGAAAACTTGACAAGCACGTGAGGGGAATGGAATAGATGTTTAAGATGGTGAATTTAGAGGATGAGAGAAAAAAAAAAGAAGATTAGAGGTGCCATGAGTGCACAATAAACATTGGTGCTGAAAAGCTTTGTTCTGTGTTGTACCTACCACATTCCTACATTTATGCTATTAGGAGACTGGCTATTATCCTCTAGAGAGCAAATGTCAGTCCATTTCTCCCCAGCTATCAGCCACGCTTATAAAAGTCATATTTTGGAGTGGAGGGACAGGGAAGAAAAGGAATGTGAATTGAACATCGTGAATATGAAAGACTGTTTTATTCCCACTAGTTGGTCCCCTTATAGTTTAAGAATTATAAGAATTTCAATTATTCCCAATAGAACGTGGGCATATGCTTTTTCTTCCTTCAAACAAAGACAAAGCCTTTCTTTTAAGCAAAAATAAACTTCAGGTAGTGTGTCACAAATGATTACATGAAGGCCAAACAGCATTTAGTGCGCATGGAGGATTAAATACTTAACTGAACTCAAATAGGAAGTTGAATTAAAAACTGCAACTCAAATGCACTGTTGAGAAGACTTATGGTTTTGACTGGCCTACTCGATAAGGTCAGATTTTTGCTCCCAATTATTTTGTATGCTAAACCCATAGTGTGCTCCAGTCAATGTATACAAGGAAGACATTCAAGCCTGCAGGCAATGCAAATAAGGAAAACAAATTATTCAGCCTCAAAAGAAAGTGACTTACCATTTTAGTGCAGTCTTGGTATGGAGCCAGTCAGTTAACCGAACCTTTAACTTTGGCTTGTACTCACTTGCTCTATTGTAATGTCTTCATCTTATACTTACAATGATTTAGCTCGTCACTTACAAAATCTGGTACAGTTTTATGAACCTCCCTTCCACAGCACTTAGGTTTTTCTTTGCCTTACCTTATGCCCAATGTCTCTTTTCACTGGATAATTATAACTAGACAACAGACATATTGAAGGACTGAACAGAAGAGACTTTATAATTTAATGCCTCATTAGCCCTCAACACTTCCAATAAACTCAATTACTAATTTTTGGGTAGCAATTTTGCTCCCTCCTTTGTGAAGGAATAGGAATTATCCTTCAAGTCTTAACTAGAACCTTTTTAAGAAAATCCTAATTGCCATTTCTTATTTAGTACTCGAGCACTTAAAATAAAGACCACACAACATTTCAGATAGCTGAAATAAGAACTGATGAAAATACAAACCTCACGGACTTTTCTCTTCTTGCCAAACATGATTTTCTTGTACAAATACTTCTCTTTTTTCTTCATCATCATGATAGCTAGGCGCTTCTCTTCTGCTTGCTCTCGTTGGGATGCTTCTGTTTTGTTCTCCAGCTTGACAGTTCCTGCAGTTACTTTCACATTCAGTTGCTGTGGAAACATCCGTAAAATCAGTGAATCAAGAGATATAACCAAAAAGATTAATTTGTGGGTTCACAAATAGTCAATGAACAGCTAATCACTTCCTGAGTATACTTATGAAGATGCTGAAACATGTCAGTATAATCACACTAACGTTGCAGCTACAGCAATCTTCCACTTGAGTTGTAGCAGTTTTTTCTCAAAGCACCTGGTGTATTTGACTACCTGTTTATGACAAAGCTGCACCTTGGACGTCAATGCGCAACTTGTTACTCCTAGGCTTGTTATACTTGCGGGAAAAAAAAAACAAACAATTTGCAGGAGAAAATATATGTTTAACATTTTCGGTGAAATTCTTTGCAAAAATTTAAAGAACACCATTGTTCCAAAAAGAAAGAAATTCCTTCCTAACACTATTTAGTTTACCTTCTGTTGCTTGGCTGCCAGTTCTTAATTGGACCACAACATCAAATATAGAAGCGTACAGCACAGAAATGGGCACTTTGGCCCATAGCACCGAAGAATATTCACTGAAGGTTTAAGTAATGTGTAATACCTCTCATCTGCTCCACACAGATGCAGGAAATACATCAATGACAATCAAGTAACTCAAACCCCTCAAACAAATGCAGATTATTTGGAGGAGGAAATCTTAAACTCACCTAGCACCACTTGGGAGTGGTGCACTTGTTCTGATTCTGCAGGAGCACCAATGGTCAAGGCGTACATGGATTGTGGGGTGATTTGAATCCTGGAATATTTATGGACCGTACACAACTAACACCTGAAAATGGGGCTACACAAACTAAAACTCCCCCTTCCATATATTTCAAACCAAAATCTCTAGTTTGCCATGGTTGAATCACAAGTGCCACAGGCAGGAGTTTAATTTTTAAAATGTAATTATTATGGCATAACAAAAGACTGAATTTTACACAGATTTAAATCAAAGGCTGTTTCTAATGGAACTCACTTTGTTTTTCACCATCTCAGCCTCCATTTTCTTCAGCATTTCTTCATCTTGCTTTTCGGTTTCATCCAAATCCTCCTCATCTTCATCCTCAGACTCATCATCCTGTTCATCCTCTTCAGATTCATTTTGGTCTTCATCTGTAATAAAAAAAAAAACAAGAAATGCAAGTAGTATGATAACAGTAATCTTTCAAAACAAATTGCATTAAGAGACTGTTGGTGAAACTGGATCCTTCTTTTCTTCTATCCATGCTTACATAGGGGTGGAAGCTTACATCAGCTTCTAAAGAAAATGGTTGCCTTTTGTCAGTTAAGGAGATCACAGGTATCAGTAGCATTGACAAGTTTTGTAACCATCTTGGGTAAAGTTAAACAGTTCTTAAAATAGCTTTGTCTTTTTAATTTTGATCTGTTACTTGCACTTGGAGTAGATTTTCATTGTATTTTTTAATAATTGCTGTACTTTGTATCCTCTGCACTTTATTTTAATTAACCTCAATTACTCCATTCTTAATTAGACAATGCATGATATTAGCAGATGTTGTTAATTTTCAATCCAAGATGGATAATTTTTTGTAAAGCGAAAGGTATTAAGGGATATGGGCCAAAAGCAGATTTATGGAGTTAGGCCACAGATCAGCCATTATCTGAATGGTGGAACAGGCTTAAGGGGCTGAATGGCCAAATGCTGTTCTCATGTTCAGATGCTTTTAAAATCAAGAAGAATTTAACATTGAGGTCAAAAATTGCAAGGGAGGTATTAACAACTTGCATTTGTATGTAACAGAATGTTGCAAAATGCTCCATAGGAGCATTATAAAACAAAACGTGACACCAAACCACATACGGAGATAGTAGATCAGATGAGCAAAAGCTTAGTTTTAACGGAATATCTTACAGGAAAAGTAGTAGAAAAGAGAGGCAGAGGGGAGCTGGGAAGTAGGGAATTCCACAGCTTAAGGGCAATTGAAAGAACAGCCAGCAATGGTGCAGCAAGTAAAGTCTGAAATACTCAAGTGACCAGAACTAAAAGAATGCAGATACCCTGGAGCATTATGGGGGTGAGAGAAATTAGTATTCCCAACTATAAACATCATGGAACTGAACTGGACCAGATAAACAAATACTGTAGGTGTAGCAGGTCAGAGGCTTGGAGTTAGTTATTCACCAATGCCTGTCCACCATCTACAAGCACAAGTCAGGAGTGTGATGGAATGCTCTGGGCAGGTGCAACTCCATAAGACGTAGCAGCCGAAGTAGGCTATTTGACCCAATGAATGTGCTCTAGAGTGGAATGAGACCATGGCTGATCTGATAATCCTCAACTACACTTTTCTGCCTTTTCTCCTTGATTCCCTCACTAATTTTAAACAAACAAAAAAAAAATCTATCACAGCCAAGAATATAATCATGACCCAACATTTACAACCCTCTACGGCAAAGAATTCTACAGACTGACAACCCACTGATAATTAATTCCTCACATGTGTCTTAAATGGGCGCACCCTCTTACTCTGCAATTATGCCCTCTGGTCTTAAACTCTCCCACAAGGGAAAACCACCTCTTAGCAACTACCCTGTCAAGCCCCTAAGAATCTAGTATGTTTCAATAAGGTCATGTCTCATTCTTCTAAATTGCAGCACAAGCCCAACATATTCAATCTCTCCTCACAAGAAACCCCACTGCCATGTGCAGGATCAACCTGGTGAATGTTCTCTGGACTGCTTCCAATGCCAGCCTATCTTTCCTTAGTTAGGGGGTACCAAAATTGTTCAGTATTCTAGGTGTGGTTTAACTAGGACCTTGCATAGTTTTAACAAGAGCTTTCTATTGTAATACTATGTTTCCTTTGAAATAAAGTCCAACATTTCATTTGCCTTCCCTATTGCCTGAACTTTTTTCTATAATCCATACTTCATGGATTATGCCTACCTATATCCCTTGCAGATTGTCTTCCTCATCATTTGCCCTGTCACCTATTTGTGTCATCTGCAAACTTGAAGATAATGCATTCACCTTCCTCAGCCAGGACATTAATTGATTGTCAATACCTGTGGCCCAAACACTAATCCACCTGGTTGCCATTCTGAAAACGTTTGCCTCATCCCAAATCTATTAGTTAGCCAATTCATGCTAAGATTACTGTTGACAGTAGTGCATTATCTTACCAAGTAGCTTTATGCACAATACTTTATGATACACTTTGATTGTCAAAGGATTTTATATTCACTGGTTCCCCTTTGTTTATACTGCTCGTTACAATACTCAAGAAGCACATTACCATCCAAGAAATAGAAACCTGCATAACTGCCACTCTAACACCTTCAACATTCACTTCCTTCACCTGCCGATGCACAATGGCAGAGGTCATGGATGCAATGCAGCAACACACCAAGCTGCTCCAACAGCACTTTTCAAAGACACAACTGCCATCATCTAGACACAGCAGATGTGTGGGACCATCATTACTTGCATGTTCCTATTCAAGCCAATCACCATCCTGGTTTAGAACTATATCACTGTTGTTGGGTTAAAACCCTAGAACTGCCTTCCTAACATTACTGTACTCACCACCCCTGTTCCTTAAGAACTGCAGCGGTTCAAAGAGGCAGCTCACCACTTTAGGGCAATTACAGCTGGGCAATAAATGCCCACATTCCCAGAATGAATAAAAGCAAAAGACAGAAAAATCGATGGATGTGTATATGTCAGAAATCTTTGCACAGACAGAAGAACCAGCTTAGTATTTTTTTGGTGGTTGGTGTTGTGGGGATGTTAAAAGTACTTTTAAAGACTGAGGATAGCACAGTATTGAGGAGCATGAACCAATATAATCAATAATGACTGAGATACAGGCCAAGTATGCATTACAACAGGTACAACTTCTTGGAAGTATTTACATCAATTCATGCCCATTATGAAAAAGTTACACAAAGTCATCTAAACTGAGCAAGTATTACAGACAAGACTGCTTTCGGTTTTCCAGGTCAACCAATTTAGACCGTGTTTTCCCCAATTTAAGAAACTGATATAACACTTGGAGTTTTATATTTCTGTAAATCAAAGATCTATTACACAGAAATTGGTGTCTAAAATTTTGCACCCCAAAGACCCATTCCCCTTCGGCATGCAACTGGGATAAATTAGCAGTGCTGAGAGAATATGTGCATTTGGAAATACACTAAATGTAAATTAATGAATCAGACAGCTTACACGTGCTCTCGCCTCTCTGAATGGCCAAGAGTTTGAGTTTCTCTGGTGGAATGTAGTCTCCTTCTTTCTCCTCCACAAATGGGGACAGGTGAGGTGGTAAAGTTACTCCCAGAAAATAATCTTCTACAGGAAGAAGTGTTTTAGCATTAATACTGTCGTAGACCCATTGAGGCTGGATATAATACCTGAAAGTTAAAAATAGTAAAGGTTAAAGAGATAAAAATAATTGCAGCAGTGAACAGTTATGCATGTTTAGCCAGTTATAGTAAAAACGAAAGTAGGTACATCAAATGGAGAATCTGTTTTATTTCACTTTGAATGAAAAGTTTTTTTTAAGAAGAAGTCTCTCATCACTTACAATTGTACAATATCAGAATTAAATAATGGGGGAAACATTCAAATTGCAAGCTAGTATTGTTAGGCAAGCTTCAGGCAGTGCAACAGCTGAAGCATTTCACTGGAAGGAGAAAAGGAAACATATAATACTTACAAAGCAATTGCATTCCATTGTTCTAGCTCCGGTGCTGGTTGATATACATGCTCACAATGCTACAACATGACTACCCATTTCAAGGAAGCAGATATGGGGACACGGAGGAGGAAAAGCTATTTCACAAACTGTATGACTCATCTTAGAAGCTGGTAATTGATCTTATCATATATATTTACAATATGCTTTTTTGCCCCCCTCCATTCATTCATGGGATGAGGGTGTTGCTGGTTAGCCTGGCCTTTATTACTCATCCTAGAGAATAGTTAAGAGTCAATCACAATGCTGTGGGTCCGGAGTCACATGTAGGCCACACCAGGTATGGATGGCAGTTTCCTTCCCTAAAAGGACATTAGTGAACCAGCTGGGTTTTCCAACAATTGACAATGGATTCATGATTATCATTAGGCTTTTAATTCCAGATATCTATCTAATTCAAATTCCACCATCTGTTGTGGTGGGATTCAAACCCAAGTCCCCAGAACATTACCTGAGTTACTGGATTAACAGTTCAGCGATAATACCACTAGGCCATTGCCACCACCATGGTATTGTTAGGTAAGGGAATTGCATTCTGATTATATTTTACATTCTCTCATATCACAAGGAAGAGTTTTGTAATTTTTAAAATGTAAAAATTACAGGCATTCATATTACAAGCTTACTTGTCCTGGAAGCCCAAGGAAAATAACTACGCTGAAGGGTCAATAAAAACAGAATAAATGTTTTTCACTTTAAATGTATCCTGAAGATTTAAATATCAGTTAAAATGATGACTAGAATTCATCAAAGACATGCAATGGCTATTTGCGAAACAAACTCTCCACTAGTCAATGTACAAAAAATCTAAACCAAGATCATTTATTGTGTCTCATTAGGAGCAAAGTTAGGTAAGGAAAAGAAGAACTTGCTCTTAACTGCAGTGTCTGTCTAGGGCATGCTGCCAACATTTAAAGTATGTTATTGGCAAGTGGAAAGCAAAACTTGAACAGGTTAACATGTCTTGCTGTTCAAGAATGCAAGAGTATGCCATGATCAGGAACTATTTTGTTTTAGATTTCCAGCAGCTGCAGTATTTTGTACTTGGGTTCTTAAAGCAAGCAGTGGAAAGAATTTACTCCTATACCATGTGGAGGACATTGAATTAATTGTTTGTTTCCAGATTTACCGGAAGTAAAAGACAACACCAGTAACAAAAGCTAACTCATTTACAGGATGGAGCATTTCAGTTTTTATGAGATCATACCTGTTAATAAACTGTTTATCCAGATTTGGCCTGTCCACGATCTGATGAGTGATGGTTTCATCTGTTACAGGATATGTCGCACCTATACAAAGTGACTTATCCCATGATACCTTGCCTCCAAAACACCTAAAAGTTTTAAAGACATTCCAAGTTATTTTCTCCCTAAAGCAGAGTTCTTCAAAGCAACGAATAAATTGATAAAGAACAGAGAGAAATGTCCCATTCCAACCTATTGCTACCTAGTCATTCTCCTGCAGATGGTGCATTTGTGAATACTCAGCAAGAACAGAAATGGGCTCCATATGTTCTCCAATATGGAATCAAATAGCTTACTAACATTCGTGGTGTCTCTGGAACCAATCACAAATTGGCCAGACTGTGAAACTGTACCGTCACAAAATTCATTGAGAGGGCAAAAAGAGTATAAAAGCATTTGATTGCTTTTTTTCAAAAAAAAAAAACTAAATTTCATCACAGTCATCAATTGCTATGGTTGAGCAACTTTAGCAGACAAGTAGCAAAGCCTCTCGGGCTAGGAAGATAGTAGGTTAAATGCATCAGTTGAAGCATTTACGTAGTTAAATCCGGGGGACAAAGTGCGGTGAAAATGTGCATACTTAGGCAAGAACAGAATTGGTTTGGCCTCAGTCTGCCAACCTCACAACGACAGCCAACAGAGTTGACAAATGAATAATGGTCATGTGTGAGGTACAAACTGTATCCCAGAAGCAAGTGGCTGACACCATCAGAAACAATAGGGCGGGCTGAAGGATTAAAAATTGTTCACATACACCAGAACTAGTAACATACCTTATGACAAATGCCAGTGATTCACGTGGAACTTCTCTGTTTAAGAAAAACCTCATCCCCTCAAACAACTTCTTCTGTTTTTCTAGAATTTGTTGTTCTTTTTGCCTCTCTTCAAGCAGTACTGCATTTTCCTGAATAAATTATAGGAGTTACTCCAGTGCACCATATTATTTTGCCACAGAGAATTACTTCATACAAGTAACAAGTTGCCTATGTAACCTGGCAAACGTTCAGTTTTAATCAGACAGCACTTCTAATAGACCAAAAGAGGTACTCAACTCCATTACATTTCTGCAGGTAGGAAGGACTACTATGTATTTCACTGTTAACATATTTGTGCCATAAAACACTAACCAACTGCCAAACTAAGTTTGGAAACTGTATTTTACTGTGAGTTATTAACACATCAACCCGCCATCTTAATTTGACATAGACTTGGCATTCCTTTCCTTAGTAACAACACATAAATGCCTCAACCGTGCACTTACAGAATAGCAAGGGAAGATAAAACACATGCTGAAAGCAGATTTTTAACAAACAAACAGGTTCAGTGCACAAAAGCAAACTAAAACACAGATGCTCTGAAGTCTTCAAAAAGAGAGGCTAACTTAGGTGGTTTTGTAAATTGTTCAAAAATGTCAACAGGTCACGAAGGATACACAAATTATATGGCAATAAAAATATATTTTTTGAAGCACTATTCTGAGTGTAAGCATGTTTATTTGTCCAACATCCAGTTGCGTTTTTGTGCCTGGGGAATTAAACAATTTTTACTAAAACCTCTCCCTAGCTTCCACCAAAAGATTTGGCTTCTTAATTTATGATTCCTTACTCAGGTAGTAACTACTTACATTCAATTCTCAACAATAAACAGCAATCCACTGCTGTGGATACAAGCCCATAGATTTTGAAAGTTTAAGTTCTAAACAAAGTTTTCCTTTGATTTGCACTTGTAAGCTCTTATGGAGGAAAGTATATGTGATTTCTGTCTTTTTCCAATAGTATCAATGTCAGCAGTACATGCCAAGTAAATTTTGGTCCTGTGTAATTTATCAAACAAACAGTAACTCGAAGCTGATTAAATTCGGTGTTCATTGCACTACTGTACATTCATATTTTATAGCCAGTATCAGGTTTCTACTTTCAGCATGCAATTGATGCATTTTGGGAATTTAGAGAATCACTACTAGGTGAAGGCCTACAACTTCAACAATAGGCGACCCTACATTTACCAATGTCCTCTGGATAGTAATGATAACTAGCTCTAAGGATATAAATAATTTTTGGACTGCAATGGTTTAAATAAAAAAAAAAAAAGGATCTGTGCTACAACTGTAGAATTGATATAGTTCTTATGGTCATCCAGGGAACAGTTCTGCTTGTACTAAGCTGCCCAATCTTCTGTCATGAAAATATAATGAAGCAGAAGTCAAATCAACAACAAAAAAATTTAAAATTTAGCAACAAAGGAGGTTCCTTTCTCACTGAAAAACACATTGTTCAATAATGATGAACAATACCGTTTAATACTTACTTCTTCTGCAGGAAACTCATCAGGTATGTCATCCTCTTCATTCGAGGATATCACACGAGCTAAACTTGCACCCAGTGCAGCCAGTTTCTACACAAAATCATAAAATTAAAATTGGTGCTTTGAATAAGATCACAATTTTTTTGGACGGTAAGACTTTAGTCAGGTTCACCACTTACCTCCATATAACATTCAGAATCCATTGCATATTTCTCTTCATTGTCTTGCTTCAGGTCACTTTCTTCAGCATTGTTTTCAAGCTGAAGATAGATTTTCAGTTTAGTTAGTTATGTGAAACAAAATGGTTATCAATCCTTCAGACTTCTAAATCCACAAATCTGTTGTGAATTGCGGAATAACAACAGTAGCTACAACATGGGTTGCCATACACAAGGCATACAAGTATAGCAAAACAATAAATAACTACAAAAGGAACTTCCTGCTTCATGGGAAGATTCTAAGACAGTGAATACTGTAGCATATTAAAATTGGCTACATTTACGGGACATCTACAGGACTGTGAATAAGTACCCAATAAGCATATAAGGAATGTATCTTTTATAGCAAAGACAGAATGTTTCCTATTCAAAAATATTTCATTATATTATGCACCTTACAACATTTTGGACATTTCTTAATTTGCCAATGTTGGTTTAAAGCTGGAATTCAACGTTTTCAGTTTTTATGGACTTCAGCAATTAGTTTCCGTACTGTGATAGTGACTTGACATTTTGATGGGCCAGCTCAGATTTGTTTTACTTCCCATCTTTAGCTTATTTAATAGTCTGGAGCACTGCAATAACCAAACACTTTTTGATAAATTTATTACTGAATTCATATTTTCACTGCGAAAATTATGAGTCCATAAATTACAGATGAATGATTTTGGAAATATGAAAGCTATGTATTAAATCCTCTCCAGCATTTTGAATGGTGTACAAATTAGACAGTAATTTTCCCAAAAATGGTATTTTTAGAGAAATAAATCTCATTAGTTAAAGGCTCTCAGTTCTCATCTATGGCCTGACCAAATATCAACAGTGGTATGTTACTAATTCATGAACATAGACAGCTCATAACTTAAAAGGTCACAAACGGAAGTGAAAGAAAAATATTCCACACAAGGGGTGGAATGTGCATACATCCAACAAGGGGGCTGAATGAACTGCATCATGTTCCAACAGAATAGTGTTTGTTTGCGCCATCCAATAGCTCAATGCAGAAATAAAGTACTTTTTGCCATACCAGATCAGGCAGTGTGCTTCAAGAGGTTGTTTCACAAAGCACCAACTTTGTTTCATGCTTATATAGCAGGTTATCAAATCAGTGCATAGGTTTCTGAAAAGAAAAGCAAGCATTTTCCAGATGGAAAGTCCCTTACTTTGCAGGCCACACTACACATTTGTCTACCAGTAGCCAAGTGAAGGGCAGTGCTGGAAGAGCTTTGCTGGATGATTGCCCACCAGCTTTCTCAGGGTGTGGAATGTCACATGTACCTGGCAAACATTACAACCATAATGAACATTCCAAAAACATTTAGGCTTGAAAAACGGACAATGTTAGAAAAATAAATCACACTGCGTGCCCTTATCAGCTATAAAAGAACTATTCCAGTACTCAATACCACATTACCGTCATTATGAGCATGACTGTAAATGGATAACTACTGCACATGCAAAAGGTAGAACTTTGGTCTTTGTTGATTTAGAAAAATTCTCAACATTTCTGAATAAGCAACTTCCATTTAATTATTTTACACCTGTTGAAACATTCATTCTGCAGAAGCACTATCATTGTGGAATTCAGGTTATTGAAACAACTTTGTACTTTTGATGCTGTACAATAATTTAACAAAATTAGTTGTGCAGTCATTAACACTTCCGATGTCCTAAATATGCTTTCCCATCAGACTTGGCCTGCAAACCAAAGAGAACAGAAAATATACAGTGGAACAAAAATCAAAGAGAGAAAACAGGAACATATGTAATTGGAATCAGATATATAACAAATATGAAGCTGCAAATCACCTCTGCGATACTTTCAACAATTAAATTTACTTGACAGAAATCTAATCTACCTTTGGAGGATAAAGAAGATTGAGGCTCTGGTACAACCTAAAGTTGACAAATCCAAGAAGGGTTGTGAAAAACTCTGTGAAGGTTGCCATCACTCTGTAGTCCACATCTGTGGGATGCTGGAAACACAATTTTAAAGCTCAGGATAAGATGATTAAGAAGCAATAGTTACATTGTATGACTTAAAACTGGGATAACACAGAAGCCTTTTAAATGCAAGTATTTGTTTAAAACAAAAATAGCATACTTTGTTCCACTTGGGAACTATAAAATCCAAAGCAAAAGAAGGGATTTTCATTTGGTTAAGCCTGTGAGTAGTTTGAACGATACATGAAAATCAGCAAGACACCGAAAGCACGAACATCAGGGACTACTTGAATAATTTGCTTGGTCAGCACTGAACAACGCTAGATTAACAGCCAACTATCACGACAGTACTCTAGATCCCAGTCTACCAGTGAATAACAAGATTAGCAGGTACCGGTATTACGAGAAAACTCTATGGCAGCAATGAGGTTGTTGGCTTGCTCACTGAGCTGGCTGGTTATTGTACAGATGCTTCGTCACTGTGCTAGGTAACATCATCACTGCAGCCTCTGATGTTGTTCAACTCCACTTGGTATTTCTGATCTGGCCTGTTAAGTTGGGTTGTCTCATTTCTGGTTTTGTACTGCATGGGTTTGTATATGGGGTCGAATTCCACATGTTTGTTAATTGCATTACGGGTTGAAAACCAGGCCTCTAGTAATTCCCGTGTGTATGTGTGGTTGGCTTGAGCTAGGATGGTCATAATGTCCCAGTTAAATTCATGGCCTTCATTGTCCGAGTGCACGGAATTGAGGGAAAGTGTCATGTCATCTCAGTGCACTCGGACAAGAGCTGGAATGGTCGCGTTGTCCCAGTTAAATTGGTGACTTTCATTGTCCGAGTGCACTGAGATGACATGACAAACTTTCCCTCAATTCCGTGCACTCAGACAATGAAGGCCATGAATTTAACTGGGACAACGCGACCATTCCAGCTCAAAACATCTGTATGAAAACCAGCCAGCTCGGCGAGCAAGCCAGCAACCTCACCCACAACCCGACCTACAAACCTTCACAAGAATCTACAGCAGCAAATTGGTTGGTTACCATTTTACAGTTTTGTAATTATAATAAACACTTCATTATATAGGGCATTAACAACTTGGAACATTTTACTCCTAACATTATTTTTCCAATCTTGTCAAATTACACCAACCTATCTGGCACTGTTTTAAGATTTCAGAACTGTTTACATTTAAGCTTGATTGCTGTAAACAGCTGCTGCAATTTATGATGGCATGCTTTTCAATTTTTTTTGTCATTTTCTTCAATGACAGTAAAATCAAGGTAGATTTGTGGCGTAAAGAGCTTGTTACCAACTGTGCGTTCTCATAATTCAAAACACTTCGTATGTATAAGGGACATTTCTTTGGTCCACTGGGAGAGCGAGATCATAAGTAGTACAGTCCATCATTCTGTGACCTGGAGATGGAGTCAGCCTCGTGGCAGCCAAACCTCTCTCAAAAATGAGCGAACTGTGATTAACCATTTAACAAGCAAGTATGACATTCTTGTGAACTACCAATTCAGTTAGTGGTAATAGTTTTAAAAGAGCAGTGCAGTCCAATGCCCTAATCAAAAATGTACTACTACTTCTACTGTACTTCCCATCTACCAAACTGAATTCAAGACCCCATCATTGTAAGCTAAGCTGCCAGATTCACACTGCTTACTTTTGGAACAGCAGTGCCAAAGTTAAGAAATATCACATGATTTTCATATGGGACCATTCAAACAATGAATAAAAGGAATCGCAAAGTTCTTTGTTCATCTACTACCAGGCATAATGGAGGCTTTATTGCTAGAAGCCAGCTGCAGTGCCTATACCAATGTTACAAGGGACTCTTTTCAGTAAATGAAAGCTTTTAAAATATTAAAAAACGCCCACGGCATTGCAGTTGGCTAAACAAATGACAGGCAAGAGGTGGTCTGAGCCTAGTAGCTGTCCAACACACTGAGGAATGCAACACAAGAATTACATTTGCCTGTAGTTCTAGGCAAATATTTAATTAAAATTAAAACCCATTGATGTCCTGGTTAAACTACAAAATTCCTGTATTACAACTAACAGGTTTCAAATAAATACAGACCAATATACCCCATTTTACAAAGGAAAGAAAACTTTCAATTTTATTATTACTACAATATTTCTTTGTCAAGACCACCTTTAGTCAACTTTACAAATTTGCTCATTAGTTTGGGATACCTCGTATCCCAAATTTCTGACAAGACTGAAGAACACTTTTACTTCATACAAATATCAGTCTTAATACATAGAAAATGTTCAAGATATTGTGTAGCATTTGTGTCTAGATGATGAAGGCTTGTATGAACTCCAACTCAACCCATAGTCAGTATATCTGAAAGTTTGTGGGGAGACCAGCTTTCCCTGAATCAAACGAAATCCACTGGTCAGCACCTTTCCTGCACTTGTTTGCAGTCATAAAAGTAGGCTAGCAGCAGCAATGTTGATGCGTAGCAGTTTGAATGCTTCAGCCTTCACATACAAAGCAAAGCTACACCTCAATGCTCAATGAAAGGTTGGAGAAAAATATCAAAACATTTATGCTTGTAATAAATTGGTGTTAAATGAAATAACCAAAAAACTTTTTCCATTCATTCAACTTTACATCGACCTGTCTGTTTACGCTCATTTTCAAAGCATACTTGGGAGGTCACACTGTTGACCAGGAGTGATCACTGAAATACGTTGAGCTGCTACAGCAATTCTCAATCTCAAAAGATCAGTCAAGACACTCACTGACTTGAAACTATATCTGAGACATCAAATCGCCAAGTAGCTGTTTTTGTTTGTATTAAAATTCAAAACAGTGCAGGTTGGAGGAGCAGCAGTAAACAGCTACAACGCTCAGTATCGCCGGTCAAATGTATTTGGAGAAAAAGGAAATGGGACTGATTAAAAAACTAATCTAAGTCCTACTGCATGATTGATGAACAAACCAGCCTCCTGTAAAATTCTATGATTACAACCAAATCTGAACTTCACTTCAACATTAATCTTGTGCAAGCTTTTATTCCTGGTAATCTTGCAACTTTAGAATTAGGGTGCCAAACAATTATCATCTTGTCAGCCTGTCTTTTTGAAGTTGGACTGACTTGTGGTATATTATAGAATGTGAAGTAATGCACAATTATGCTTGTGAAACGTGAGCAGGAACAACGGCCATCACGGCAAAAGTATCTGACTTGAAGCAGCGTTTCCTTCCAAATTCCACAGTTAAAAGTGTAAAGATTAATTTTCTACAAAACAAGAGAATTGGCTTAAATTCTGGTTTCAAAAACAAAAAGGACTTAGTCACAAGATGTTCTGTTGGTGCAGGCAAACATGTTCCCTTAAAAAAAAATATGTTGAGCAGGGAGGAGTTGTCTCATTTCAAGGTGGTAAGAATGTGAACAAAGATGTTTCTCCAGTTCTTTGCCGCTACGTAATTACCCCAATTCTTTCCCCTCAAAATAAAGTTTTCTGGGGCTATTGGAAAGTCATTACAACATTATGGAATTTACAAGGGCAATTCAATGACTAATAGTGAAATGCTGACAAACAGTAGCAAATAATTATTCTAGAGACAGCCTGCCAGCAATAACATAGGTTACCTGAAACAACATTACACATCATATTTCAGCATATTCACTCACTATTGTTTTAAGGATCATTAAACACTACTGAATAGCAAAAAATAGAATCTGCCAGACTGTAACCTTAATACTTACATCATGTGCAAATGTATAGGGCACAATCCAAGTTATCAGTTGACCGAGAATTTCAGCTTGATAATAAATTCCTTTGATAGATAAGAATACCTAGCAAGAAATTATAATCTATTAATTAAAACCAAAAGGATTAAAAAAAGGTTGTCTCAGTTAAAAAAAAAGCAGTGCGGCTGATTTACAACAGCTTTTTAATTATATTATGCAGTATGTGTTTGTTAATGCAATTAAATTTGAACAATTAATTCTTAAAAGCACAATACAATTGTACCTCCAACAACAAAATTTTAAACATACTGCAAAAAGCTTATGAAGTATCGCTTCACTAGACTTTGAAGAAAACAGCCCAATTTATATTAAATCATTTTCACATGATTTCAGCTGCTTAGTCATAGAGTCATACAGCATGGAAACAGGCCCTTCAATCCAACTAGTCCACGCCAATAGTGTTCCCAAACTAAACTAGTCTCACCTGGCTGCATTTGGCCCATATCCCTCTACACGTCTTCTATTCATGTACTGATCATGTGTCTTCTAAACATTCTAACTGTACCTGCATCCACCACTTCCTCTGCCAGGTCATTCTACACACAAACCACTTTGTCAAATCTTTTGAGAATGTGAAAACCCCATACAGAGTCAACTGAGACTGAAACTGAACTTGGGTCCCTGGTGATGTGAGGCAGCAGTGCTAACAACTGAACCACCCTGCCACCACTGTTTTAAGAATCACAAACAAATATCAGGTGTTTTAATTTATTTACATACAGACAAGGCAAAAAACACATTAAAAAAGTGTATTCTTCACAGCTTTCTTCTGCTCCAAACCTCTTCAGTTCTTTCATCGAATCCTTACTCTCCCACTCTTGTTATCAGTGCTATTGCCCTTTTCCAGTCCATGGTTTGTTTCCTCGCAGAGTGAAGAAAATAACAACAATCTAAAGACTAAGCACTGAGCCACCGATTTCTTTTATAGTCTGTCATTTTAACTGGTATTCCATTAATCACGACTGTTTTGGGTCATCCTAAGATTGCATGAAAAGCCGCAGCCAAAAATGCAATTTTCTTTGTTTCCATTTGGCCCAAAATTCTGGTAGTAGCTTTTTAGGTTTCTTCACCACAATGGATAATGGAATCTGAACTAATTCAGGACTTAAAACTTTTGTCTTTACACAATGACAAATTTCTTTTTGTCATTTATCTGCCCAAAGTAGATCTAAAACTTGGTACAATTCCGTTGTTTTGTTATTTTTGTATTGCAAGTCCAACCAGCATCCCAGGTTTTTAATGAGGATCATGTTGCTATTCATAACCATATGAATAGCGTTCTAATCATTAATGCACTGAATTGCCACCTGATAAAATTTGTAGTTTATCAAAACAGCTTCAACATAAAAATAAAATAAGAACAAATAAGGGCTTTCTGCTTTTCCAGCATTATTGTTTGAAACTGACATTCAGAATCATAGTAACTAAAAACTTTCCAGGAGTATTTTGACTGCTTTCTGTCAACACTGTAGCTCTTTGCAGTGATTCCTCCATTTGTTGGTATGCTTGCTGATAATCATGACCCAAATACTTCTCCAGAACCAATCCACCCATTATACATACAATTCAGAGATAATAGGTACTGCAGATGCTGGAGAATCCGAGATAACAAGGTGTGGAGCTGGATGAACACAGCAGGCCAAGCAGCATCACAGGAGCAGGAAAGCTTGACATTTCGGGCCTAGACCCTTCATCAGAAATGGGGGAGAGGAAGAGGGTTCTGAAATAAATAGGGAGAGGGGGGGAGGCAGATAGAAGATGGATAGAGGAGAGGAGGCAGACAAGTCGAAGAGGCGGGGATGGAGCCAGTAAAGGTGAGTGTAGTAAGGGGGGTAGGGAGGAGATAGGTCAGTCCAGGGAGGACGGACAGGTCAAGGGGGCGGGATGAGGTTAGTAGATAGGAGATGGGGGTGGGGCTTGAGGTGGGAGGTGGGGATAGGTGAGAGGAAGGACAGGTTAGGGAGGCAGGGATGAGCTGGGCTGGTTTTGGGATGCGGTTGGGGGAGGGGGGATTTTGAAGCTTGTGAAATCCACATTGATACCATTGGGCTGCAGGGTTCCCAGGCGGAATATGATTTGCTGTTCCTGCAGCCTTCGGGTGGCATCATTGTGGCACTGCAGGAGGCCCAGGATGGACATGTTGTCTGAGGAATGGGAGGGGGGAGTGGAAATGGTTCGCGACTGGGGAGTGCAGTTGTTTGTTGCGAACTGAGCACAGGTGTTCTGCAAAGCGGTCCCCAAGCCTCCGCTTGGTTTCCCTGATGTAGAGGAGGCCACAACGGGTACAGCGGATGCCGTATACCACATTGGCAGATGTGCAGGTGAACATCTGCTTGATGTGGAAAGTCTTCTTGGGGCCTGGGATTGGGGTGAGGGAAGAGGTGTGGGGGCAGGTGTAGCACTTCTTGCGGTTGCAGGGAAAAGTGCCGGCTGTGGTGGGGCTGGAGGGGAGTATGGAGCGGACAAGGGAGTGGTCCCTCCGGAAAGCAGACAAGGGTGGGGAGGGAAAAATGTCTGTGGTGGCGGGGTCAGATTGCAGGTGGCGGAAGTGTCGGAGGATGATGCGTTGGATCCGGAGGTTGGTGGGGTGGTACGTGAGGACGAGGGGGATTCTTTTTTGGTTATTATTATGGGAACGGGGTGTGAGGGATGAGTTGCGGGAAATGCGGGAGACACGGTCGAGGGCGTTCTCGACCACTGCGGGGGGGGAAGTTGCGGTCCTTGAAGAATGAGGACATCTGAGATGTGCGGGAGTGGAATGCCTCATCCCGGGAGCAGATACGGCGGAGGCGAAGGAATTGGGAATAGGGGATGGCATTTTTACAGGAAGGTGGGTGGGAGGAGGAGGTGTATTCCAGGTAGCTGTGGGAGTCAGTGGGCTTGAAATGGATATCGGTTTCTAGGTGGTTACCCGAGATGGAGACAGAGAGGTCCAGAAAGGAGAGAGAAGTGTTGGAGATGGTCCAGGTGAACTTCAGGTTGGGGTGGAAGGTGTTGGTGAAGTGGATGAACTGTTAGAGCTCCTCGTGAGAGCACGAGGCGGCACCGATACAGTCATCAATGTAACGGAGGAAGAGGTGGGGTTTAGGGCCAGTGTAGGTATGGAAGAGGGATTGTTCCACATAACCTACAAAGAGGCAGGCGTAGCTTGGGCCCATGTGGGTACCCATCGCCACCCCCCTTGTCTGTAGGAAGTGGGAGGAATTGAAAGAAAAGTTGTTAAGGGTGAGGACGAGTTCGGCTAAGCAGATGAGGGTGTCAGTGGAGGCCGACTGGTCAGTTCTGCGGGACAGGAAGAAGCGGAGGGCCTTTAGGCCATCTGCATGGGGAATACAGGTGTATAGGGACTGGACGTCCATAGTAAAAATGAGGTGTTGGGGACCGGGGAATTGGAAGTTCTGGAGGAGGTGGAGGGCGTGGGTGATGTCACGGACGTAGGTAGGGAGTTTCTGAACCAAGGGGGTGAAAATGGAGTCTAGGTAGGTGCAGATGAGTTCGGCGGGGCAGGAGCAGGCGGAGGCAATGGGTCGACCAGGGCATTCAGGTTTGTGGATTTTGGGAAGGAGATACAAGTGGGCGGTGAGGGGCTGGGGAACGATGAGGTTGGAGGCAGTGAGTGGGAGGTCACCTGAGGTGATGAGGTTGTGGATGGTTTGGGAGATGATGGTTTGGTGCTCAGGGGTGGGGTCATGATCCGGGGGCGGTAGGAGGTGGTGTCGGAGAGTTGGCGCCTGGCCTCAAATGTCGAGGTCAGTGCGCCTCCCTTGTCCACGGGTTTTATGGTGAGGTTGGGATTGGGGCGGAAGGAGCGCAGGGCCGCACGTTCTGCGGAGTGTTTGAGAGGGGTAGAGAGGTTGAGGTGATTGATGTCTCGACGGCAGTTAGAGATGAAGAGGTTGAGGGAGGGTAGGAGGCCTTGGGGTGGTGTCCAGGAGGAGAGCTTGTGTTGGAGGCGGGAGAAGGGGTCAGTAGAGAGAGGGTTAGATTCGCGGTTGGAGAAGTAAGCGTGGAGGCGGAGGCGGCGGAGGAAAAACTGCTCAATATCCAAGCCTGAGCGGTATTCATTGATATGTGGGTGCAGGGGGACAAAGGTGAGCCCTTTACTGAGGACTGACCGTTCATCCTCAGTAAGGGGGAGGTCTGGGGCGATGGTAAAGACTTGGCAGGGCTCAGTGTTGCTGTCCCCTCTGGAGCTGCTGGCTGTGGAGGCAGTGGCAGAGCGTTGTCGGCGTCGGCGGTGGGCGGAGTTACGTCGGCATCGGCGGCAGCAGTGTCTGTGGTGTTGGTCTCGGAGATGGAGGCGGTGGTTTCAGCAGCGGTGGCGTTCGCTGTCCCGGAAGTGGTGTACCCGGCGGTGGTGGATGCGACGTCATCTGTGGGTTCTCCGACAGTGGCCTTGTGGCCAATGGCGGCGGGTACATTGTGGGGGAGGTCCTGGGTAGGGGCCTCCCTAACTTGTTCTTCCTCTCACCTATCCCCTCCTCCCACCTCAAGCCCCACCCCCATCTCCTATCTACTAACTTCATCCCACCCCCTTGACCTGTCCGGCCTCCCTGGACTGACCTCTCTCCTCCCTACCCGCCCCCAACTACACTCACCTTTCTTGGCTCCAACCCCGCCTCTTCGACTTGTCTGCCTCCTCTCCACCTATCCTCTGCTCTGCCCATCTTCTATCCACCTCCCCCTCTCTCCCTATTTATTTCAGAACCCTCCTCCCCTCCCCCATTTCTGATGAAGGGTCTAGGCCCGAAACGTCAAGCTTTCCTGCTCCTATGATGCTGCTTGGCCTGCTGTGTTCATCCAGCTCCACACCTTGTTATCATACATACAATTCATATGGTTTCACTCGCACTGCATTTTAAAGTTATAAATCTGGAAAGCATGCACCTTACCAGGTCTTGTCGAGTTTATACTGGCAGTAAAAAAGTTTTTTAAAAATCAATATCCTCATCATCTTGCTGAACATGGCATCCCCTCTTTCTCTATGCCTACAGTGTTGGAAATCATCTCATAATACCAGCTGAGACTTACCTTGCGAAGGGACCTGGAGGCAATAACAAAATTCATAAACTCCACAGACAGGCGCCGACATAACTGAATTGTCTGTACGTGACATTTACCCGTGCGAGGGAATGTGGCAAATAGGAAGCACATGGACAATGCATCATCAAGGTCACGGAGTGCATCTATGAAGGTAGGGTACCTTAAAAGGAGAAAAAAAAAACTCAATCTTTTCAATATCTTGTCACTGGGAAAAACAGGAACCATAACAATCAAAAGAAGTTTAAAAATTAATGGGTAGAATCAGAACAAGGAAGAAAGTAATAAATTCCAAATCAGGGTTACTATGCATGTATGGGAATTCACAGAATATTAATAAAGATTAGGGAGTTACAGGCACAGGCTGCCATGTGGGATTATGATGCTTTCATGATAATGGAGTCCTGGCTGGAATGAGGGCGGGCCTGGGTGCTCCTGAGGAAGCAGAGAGGAAGAGAAAACAAAAACATGAGGAAGGTGATATTTTTGTTTAGTGAGGACATTAACAGTGTTGGTGGAAAGCAGATGCACTGCCAATAATCCTTCAAACTTCCCTGGATTCAGGAGTGTTTTCAGAGGATTGGAGATTTGCAAACATTTATACTCGTTCAAAAAGGCTGCAAACGTAGCCCTAGCAATTACATATTAAGGCGTTTAACTTCAGCAGTGGGAAAACTTCCAGAAACAATTATTTTGGACAGGATTAATAGTCAAATGGAAAAACAGGAGCTAATTCAGAATGGTCAACATGGATTTGCTGAAGGGAAAATTGCATCCATTAACGTGGGAGTTTTTGATGAGATAACACAGAGGGTTGATGAGGTGTACATTGACGTTGAAAAGGCATTTGATGCACTACCACACAACAGACATATGAGGAAAGCTACAGATCATGGAATGAAAGGGACAGTAGCAATGTAGATGATGGAGATGTAGGAAACAAAGTAATGGCTAGCGAGAGGAGGGTTGGGGCTGGGGAAGGTAGGTGAGTTGGTGATAGGTGAATGCAGGTAGGGAGTGGTGGGGATTGGTCAGTGGGATGGATGGGGTGAATAGGTGGGAGAGAAGATGGACAGGTTGTCTCAGGTTAAGGAGGCGGGGACGAGGACGAGAGGGAGGGTTGGACAGGCTGGGAGATTTTAAAATTGGTGAATTCTGTGCTTAGGCCATTGGGCTGTAGGGTCCTGAGGCGGAATGGGAGGTGTTGTTCCTCCAGTTTGTGTGTGGCGTCATTGTGACACTGGAGGCGGCCCAGGTTGAATGTCACCCACGGAATGGGAGGGGGAGTTAAAACAATTGGCAATCTGAAGTTGCTGTTGATTATAGCGTACAGAGCACAGATGCTCATGAAACGGTCTCCAAAGCTTGATCTCACCGACGTAGAGGAGACCACATAGGGAGCAACGTACACAGTGGACCACATTGGCGGATGTACAGGCGAACCCATGCCAGATTGAATGGAGTGTGCATGTGCGCGTGTGTAAGTGTGGAGAGGATAAGGGATTCACAGCGTGAGCAGTCCTTACAAAAGGCAGATAGGGGCAGGGAGAGAAATCTCTCTTTGGTCATGGCGTTGGATTGTAGGTGGCCGAAGTGACAGACAATGATACACTGGATGCGGACGCTATTGGGGTGATCTGAGACAGCCAGGGAGATTCTGTCTTTATTTTTGTTGTGGGGGGGGGATGGTTTAAGGGCATAAGTGTGGGAAATAAAAGATATGCCGTTGAGGGCTTTTTTGATCATGGGGTGGGGTGGTGGGGGGTGTTGTCTTTGAAATAGGAGGACATCTTGGGAGCAGATGTGGTGGAGGCAGAGGAATTGACAGTAGGGGATTGCATTCTCGCAGGAGGGTGGGTGAGAGAAGGTTCAGTCCACCTTTCCTTGCAAACCGCACGGAGTGCTACACCTGCCCCTACACCTCACCTCTCACCTCCATTCAAGGCCCAAAGCAAGCCTTCCATATCTGTCATGGGTTCACCTGTACATCTGACAACTTGGTCTATTATATATGTTGCTCCCCATGTGGCCTCCTCTACATTGTTGAGAACAAGTGTAGATTCGGAGACCATTTCATACAGCATCTGCGCCCTGTACGCGACAAATGACAACACCTTCCAGTCACCAAACATTTTAACATACTCCTCACTCTCTTGGTGAGATGTCCATCCTGAGCTTCATCCAGTGCCACAATGACACCACCTTCAAACTGGAGGAGCAACATCTCATATTCCACCAAAAAGTGCCTACAGCCCAATGGCCTAAACATAGAATTCACCATTTTAAAATCTCCCCACCCCCCCGCCCTTGTCCCATGTCCAGTCCTCTCTTTCATCCCTGCCTCCTTGACCTGACACAACTTGTCCATCTTCTCTCCCACCTATTCTCCCCACCCATCCCACTGACCAATCCCCACCTATCACCAGCCCTACCCCTCCTCAATTTCATTCCTAGCTCCCCTCCCTGTCCCCAGTTCTGAGGAAGGGTCCCGTCCCGAAACATTGATTTTCCCCACTCCTCTGATGCTGCATGGCCTGTGTTCCTCCAGCTCCACAGTGTATTGTCTCATTCTCCAGCATCTGCAGTTCTTGCTGTCTCAAAGTAATGGTTAATGGATATTTTTCCGACCAGAGGAAGGTTTGTAGTGGAATTCCTCAGGGGCTGATATTGGGACATTTGCCTTTCCTGATATATACAAATGATCAAGATCTAGGAGTGTGGGCAACAATTTCAAAGTTTGCAGGTGACAAAACTTGGGAAAATTGTAAATTGCGAGGAGGATAATGTAGAACTTCAAAAGGGCTTGATACATTAGCGTAGTGGGATACAGGTAGCAAATGAAGTTCAATGTGGAGAAGTGTCAGGTGACACATTTTGGCATAAAGACCAGAGAGAGATAGTACCGAACAAAGGGTACTATTCTTAAGGGCATGCAGGAGCAGAGAGAACAGTTGTTAAAGCATACAGTATCCTAGGCTTCATAAATAGTAGCACAGAGTACAAGAGGAGGTGGTTACGCCGGACATATATAGGACATTGGTTAGGCTTCAACTGAAGCAGTGAGAACAGTCTGCTGTTTTATGAAAAGGCATGAATGTATCAGAGAGAAGCCAGAAGAGGTCTACGAGAATGGCTCCAGGTATAAGAAACTTCAGGTTCGTGAAGTTAGGACTCTCCTTGGAGACAAGACAGGAGAAATTTTTCAAAATCAGGAGGAATCTGGGCACAGTATATAGGAAGAAAATATTCCCACTCAAAAAGATCAAGAACCATAAGGCACTGTTTAACCATATTATGCAAAAGAAACAAAGGCAAGATGAGAAAGAACTTTTTCTAGTGTTAAGTGCAAGCATGTAATGCATTGTCTGTTAATTGTTGCAGAGGTTCAACTGAGCCATTCAATTAAAATATATCATCAAAAAAGATTACCAGGAAAAGGCAGTAAACTGGCACCAAGTCAAAATGCTCAACAAGCCAGTGCAGACAGGATGGGTTGAATGGCCTCCTTCTGCATTGTAACAATTCTGTGAACAGATGCGTTTTGGTGATCTACATGTCTGTAAGGTCTTTAAATACTCATTATAACCTGGATCACAAAACAGCATTTCTCTTCAATTAAAGAGCTTCTCAAAAGCATAACACATCTATTTCAAGAAGAACACCGGAGTATTCTGGTATATTTCTAAGTTCACACAAACAATGCATCGAAAGAGGGTGCTGAGGGAGAAAGAGGATGAAGATGAGGAACGAAGCTGAAGGACTTGAACAGCCTTTTTTGGGGATGAGGGGCAATAGCTGTCACCAATCAAGTTAAACTGTAATCCAAGTGTATGCACTGTGAATAGTACATCCAAATGTAGGGGAGAACAATTGAAGTCTCACAGCAGGGTGAGGAATTGTCCGGAATGCTTGCTTTGGAAAACTGTAGTCTCTGCACCCAACACGTGTCAGGTAACAGTGTAGAATCGGTAGACAAACAGGAGGCCGAAGAAACATAGCAAGCAATGCAGCATGTGGAGGGGAAGTCAATGTTTTGGGTATTCCCCTTCTTCAGGACTGGGTGTGGTGTTGGGGGGTATGGGAGGAGAAGAGGGTAGCGGAATGGTGGTGATAGGTGGATACCGGTAGTAGGTACGACCTGGTTGGTCGAGGAGAGGAATGAATCAGATTGATAGCTGGAATTGAAGGGAGGAGCTGGTAGGTGGAATGAAAGGGAGGCGGCAGGGCTGGAAAGGAACCCAGGGGGGATAGTTGGGAAAGTTATTTGAAATTCGAGAACTCAATTTCCAATTTCAAATAACCTTCCCACCCGACCCCTGGCTCTTTTTCCAGCCCTGCCTCCTCCCTTTCATTCCACCTACCAGCTCCTTCCTTCTATTCCAGCTATCAATCTGATTCATTACTCCTACTGACCAACCAGGTCATACCTACTACCATATCCACCCATCACGGCCCCCCACTCTTTACCTGCAACTTCCCCTATCCCAACATCCAGTCGTGAAGAAGGGTAATATCTGAAACGTTGATGATTTCTCCTCTTCCAGATGCTGCCTGGCTTGCCGTGTTTTTCCAGCATCCTGCCTGTCTACCTCGGATTTCAGCATCTGCAGTTTTTTGTCTCTAATAGTGTAGAATTGCCTTTCAGAGAAGATTCACTGTTTAATCTGCTAACTGAAACCATTACATACGAATTCATAAGATAGCTGTGCATACCACAATTGTTTAAGTAGGATATCCTAACACAGAATGGCAATACACATCATTCATTGTTGCTGGATCAGAATCCTGGAACTCCCTTGCTAACAATATTGTGCAAAACCTAAGACTACAAGGTGGAAGAATAGGTCCACTACATTATTAAACGTAACCAGGAACAGGCACCGAACCCTGGCCTTAATAGCCACGTCTTCATCCAGAGAGATCCACTGAAAATTTATGGGCGAGGGAGGGAGTCAAGTTGAGTTTCGGGCAGAGGTATCAGGACCACAGAAAAAGCACAAAGCATTTTTTTTTGGAGAGAATGTGAATCTTGGTCTGAAGTTAGGGTAGGGATAGAGGTGGTCAGACTGCTACTGGGAAAGCATAAATCCAAGATCTGGTGCAGGAGGCAGCAAAATGGACAACACATGCAATTTTTACAAAGTCAACAGGGAGCCAAATCCAGCCTGGAGAGTTGATAATGGAGACAGAGGTAGGATGAGATGTTAAACCTGTTGTCAATACTGGAAGAAATATAAACAATCTTGCTCTTTTTTTAAAATTCTTCAATTCCATAGGGAATTCCATCAGATTACCTGATTTCAATTAAAATAAAATCAAAAAACAGAGGGAGGCACAGGACAAGTGAATGCCGTGGAGTAGATAAATGGGCGAGGAGGAGGAGGAGGACGACTCAACACATTAGTGACAAGGGGAGACAAGTAGTTTCAAAGCCAATAAGATTTGTGGACGTAAATAAGAAGCTAGACATTGACTCGTCAGTATTTGTAAAAATCAATGACATCTCAAAACACTTTACAAATAGAAAGATCTGATGCTAAAATTGAAAGGCAGTGAAGTGGAATTGAAGGAGTTAAAAGTATAGCCAAATAGTTTTTTTTTTAAAAGAAAGCTTTTAGAAGGACTGGCTGAAGGTTTTACCAACAACATGAGTTCATAAGAGTCGGGAAGAAGATACAGAAGGTCAGGGTCAGAGAAAATGTGCAATTTGAGGAGACTGAATAAAAAGGGTAGGACAAGGTCATGGATGAAATTACAGGTGCATGTTTTGGCATTACTTTAACAGGGAAACAGGAGATGTCTGTGTTTCTAAAAGGTTTTAAACACTTAGAAATCCTTTTGTTTTGGAATGTAAACAGAAACCTAAAGATAACTGTGCAAATGTAAGATGTATTAACAGATTGCTCGTCAATCGTTAACAGTAAGAAGAGCACCTTGAATTGAGACATTATTCCCCTTAAAACAAAGCCGCAATTTTGAACAGGTCGTTTAAAAATATTAAATATACTTTAGGTATTCATAAAAAGTTGCTTTTAAAAATACAATGATTCCATATCAGCAAACACCATAAGAAGCTTGTTCTAACATCAAAATCACTTTTTAGAAAAACAAAAACACCTTCTGCATCAAGTAATTTAATACCACATGGGAAAATTTCAATGGTAAAGAAGAGGTGGTTAACAGAAGGTACAAGTTTCCAAGAAAATATAAAAGGAAAAAAAAAGTTTGACCTTATGAAGGCTTATACATCATGAGGGGCACGGATAGGGTAAATAGACAAGGTCTTTCCCTTGTGGGGGAGGGAAGGAGTCCAAAACTAGAGGGCATAGGTTTAAGGTGAGAGGGGTAAGATTTAAAAAGGAATCCAAGGGGCATCTTTTTCAGAGAGGGTGGTGCGTGTATGGAATGAGCTGCCAGAGGAGTGGTGGAGGCTGGTGCAGTTACAATATTTAAAAGGCATCTGGATGGGTTTGTTAAAAGGAAAGGTTTATAGGGTTATGGGCTAAATGCGACTAGATTTATCTAGGATATACTGGTCAGCACGGACCAGTTGGACTGAATGGTCTGTTTCCATGCTATACATCTCTATGGCTGTGCTGTTTGTGGGATAGGAGTACATAGAAGTGGGGTGGGGTGGGGTAAAGAGATAAAAGAATATAGATTAAGAGGTGGAGAGAGACTGGAACAGGCAGTGTGGTGCACCCTGTAGCAGTACAACAGTGGAATTAAGATGCATCACTAGTAGTTATCATTGAAAATGCAGCAAGTTGCATAAGTTGTTGAGGAAGTATCAAGTTGAATGAGGGTGGGTGGATCAGACAGAAAGAGAAAAATCACAAAAGGAGATAATTAGACTTTCCAAAATTCAAACATCTTTGGAGGAGACCTGACTGACATCATTTGAGCTATGCTCTTTTGCGGTTATCTAAACCTCTCCTCCCAAGATACTTATAGCTTGTCCCTAACCGTCTTCATTTGTTGTTTTTAAGTTCAGAACCTTGTTAATTTGTTACATGCACAATATTTCACAATTGAACTAAAGCAGAACTCAGAAGCAAAAGGACTCAAACAGAGGTCCAAAAATGACTGAAATCTGGAATTTTAAAAAAATTGAAGAATTAACCCAAATTTCTGCGTAAGTACTAATTGATTTGACTGCTTTCATTACCAATGAGAACCAAAGATTCAAGTTCCAGTGTTTCCTCCCTTAAGCACTATGCTTCTCAAAGCTGACTTATCTACTGGGTAGTGGTATGCCACCTGCCACTAATTTACTATAAAGAGGGAGAGGGGTAGTTCAGCGATGGAAGGAGGAGTAGGGGTAGTGATGTGAATAAAAAACACATACCAAAAGAGTTTTTAAGTAACAACAAGAATACATTTTTTTCAATATTCCCAAGTAAACGAGTAGGTCCATCAAGTGATCACGATATGAAGCATACAATGTACCTTAACCTATTTTCATTTTGTTGATACCAAACCACTGTGCTTTTAGATGATGGGTTGGGAAAGTGACATTTGGGGATACTCATCATCAAAAGGAACACAATAAGACAAGTCCCTAACACCTCTTCCATGACAAAGCCTTGCTCTAAAAGATGTACCAAGTAACCCATGACAATTTAATGTTCCTGAGGTATTAATATTGTTAAAAATCTTGCCTATGTCGACAGTGCATGAGGAAATGAATGTCATACTCACTGACTTGTCAAACACTTGTCAATTACGATTAGGTAGGAAATATGATCACGGCCAGTCATAAAACCACAGCTAAGTAGGAAAAGCTGAACATAGTAACCAAATCCTTCATTTTCCCTCCCCCATCAATCCCAGGCAAAACTACCAACTATAAACAAAATAAACCAAATTCACTCAACATTTTTATGAAAAACTGATTTGAATTATTTTCCTCCTTCATTTAAATCCTGTACGGAGTTAAAACTTTATAAATGTGTGATGGCAGGGGAAGCAAACTTACCCATTACTGCACTTTTTGAAAGTCTGAGTTACTACTTGAAGCAAAAATGTGGAGCCAAAAAAGGAGAAAAAAGGACAGCGTGATTATTTTCTGGTGCAAAGAAGCTGACTATTGCTGAAAGCTTGCCTTCTATGGTTCTGTCTGCTAAACAGTAGCAGCATTTGTTCTGGAGGTCATTGGGACAATTATAAACACTTTAAATTGTATGCTCTGTTAATTTAAGTATCAGAGGTACACATGGTCATTCGAAGTAGTAAAAATTATGTTATTCCACCTGGAACAGCGTCACTCTATGATCAAGTTGAAGTACTACCACTACAAAATAAAATTGCTAACAAAAGTTTAAAAAAACATTTTAAAATAGGGTTTAAAAATTTATACAAACCACATTTTCAAATTCTTCTTGCCCTGATGCAAGGTCTTCACTACCTGCAGAGCTTTGCTTTTGAAAGCTTTGGGTGAATCACTTAGTCATACTTGGACATCTTGTCAGTTTCTGACTGCAAATACAGCATGTAGTTAAGCAGGTGAATGGGGTTAATTGATGAATTAATTGACAGAATAGGCACAAAGGGGAACTGGCGAGACTCGTATATTGAAGCAGCTCCAAGACAGAATAGCTAATAAACTTTATCCACAGAGGTATTTTGCATTCTCCCACCCACCCCACCAACTGCCTTGCCTCTGATTTTACATCGCTACCATAGGAGACTTGCCTAAAGGTCAAGACTGCAAACTAAGTGTTATTTTCAGACAATAGTTACAAATTTGAGTTACTTTTGAGAAAAGTGGTCAAAACCAACTGTAAAGCATTAGGACATGATTTCCCACCAATGATTTGTGAAGCTGAACCTTACCAAACACAAGAAAAAGTGCCAAAGCCATGTGTTGTCACTTTCTACTTGAAGGAGGATTAGGTGTAAAATATTCTCAGAGATGGAGGCTCAGAATTGATCACTGTGGAAGTCTGGATAATCTAACACCACTTACTGACAAAATTTATAAAAACAACAAATCTGTTAATGCATATCAAATAGAGTAACCACTAGATAGTTATTCATTGAAGAATATATAGGTGAATTTAAACAGACTACATTAGGGATTGGAAAAATTTCACTTGAGGATATTCCTAATTCTATGGTTCTCATTTCAAAGTATCCCACAATCTTATTCTTATTAATCAAACTCTAAAATCTTACCAACAATCAAAGTCAGGCTAATGGCCTACAGTTTCCTGTCTTCTGCCTCTTTCCCTTCTTAAATATGGACGTTACATTAGCCATTTTCCAGTCTTCTGGGAGCCTCCCTGACTCCAGTGATGGGCCACCAATGTCTCTACAATCTCCTAAGCTAGGTCCTTCAGAACTCTAGAGTGTAGTCTATTCCATCTGAATGATTTATCTGCGTTTAGACTTTTCAGCTTCCTCAGCACCTTCTCCTTAGTGATGGCCACTGCACTGACTCCTGACACCCGACACCCAACTCTCTAGAAGTTCTGTTAGGTTGTTGGTGTCTTCCACTGTGAAAACTGATGTAGAGTACTTATTCAGTTCCCCTGCCATTTCTTTGTTGCCCATCACTATTCTCCAGTCTCATTTACCATTGGTCCAATGTCCATGCTTGCCTCTCTCAACTTTTGGATATCTTTTAAAAAAACTCTTGCAACCTTATTTTGTATTACTAGCTAGCTTAATCTCATTTCATCTTCTCCCCACCCCTTTTTCTTTAAATACTTCTCTGTAGGTTTTTAAGTTTCCCAGTCATCTGGCTTCCCACTAATCTTCACCATGTTGCGTGCTTTTTCTTTTGCTTTTATGCAGTCCTTTACTTTGCTTGTTGCCTCGTCCTCAGGATCAATTTCTGCTGTGTCTCCCGAATGAGGCCCAGAAACTCCTGTCATTGCTCCATTGTCTTCCCTACTGGTCAACTCTGGCCAGCTCCTTCCTCCTACCATTGTAGTTACCTTTACTCAGTTGTAATACCATTGCATCTGATTCAATCTTCTCCCTCTCAAACTGCAAGGTGAATGCTATCATATTATAGTCATTGCCCCTTAAGGTTTCCTTCACCTTCAACTCCCTAATCAAGTCCTGTCTCATTACACATCACTAAATGCAGAATTGCTTACTAGTAGGCTCTACTAAAAGCTGCTCAAAAAAAAAACAAAATCTTTCAGACATTCCACAAATTCCTTTTCATGAGATCTGCTACCAAGCTGGTTTTGCTAATCCGTACTGAAATTCCCATGATTAATCTAATAGTGCCTTTCTTATCTCCTGATTTATTTTCTTCCCCACTTTCTGCTACTACCAAGAGGCCTGTGCACAACTCCCATCAGGGTCTTCTGTCTTTGCAGATCCACAACTCTACCCACACAGATTCTACATGTTCTGCCTCTATATCACTTCTTGTTATTGTTTTAATTTCATTTCTTACTAAAAAGGCAACTGCACCCTGTGCCTGTCTTTTCTATAGGACATGTATCCTTAGACATTTAGTTCCCAGGTCTGCAATACCCACAATATCATTCAATTTCAATCTGCACTACAAGTTCACTTATCTTGTTTGGTGCATTGACTGCATTTAATTATAACACTCAGTCCTGCGTTGATTGTCCCTCCTCCCCCTTTCTCAGTTGTCCCCTTATCTGCTGTGCCTAAATAGCAGAAGTGAGGTTAAAGAAATTTGAGAATGCTACTCGTTTCAGATTTGGGAATGTCAACATGCTTAAGTGTTACACTTCCTGTAAAATAGCTAGGGAAAATGACCTTTATCAGCACAGATGTAAAGTGAAATACCCTTACTGTTGAGCAGACCATTTATGAAAAGAAAACAAATTAAAATTGGAAATGGAACAAAGCTAGGCAGTCTTTTTTTGGGAAGTGAGCGGATGTACAGTTTATATAATCTGAACAATATTGTAATAAAAAAATGCTGGAGAAATTTAGCACCTCTAGCAGCATCTTTGGAGACAGAAACAGTTAATATTTTGAGTCCTGTAGGGCTGTTCCACAGAACACAATATGAATGCTATTGTATTCATTTAACAAGACCTAACACCTCCAATAAATATTTAGAGTAGATGAAA
The DNA here is from genome assembly GCA_024137785.1 of Ginglymostoma cirratum. Classification (NCBI taxonomy): domain Eukaryota; kingdom Metazoa; phylum Chordata; class Chondrichthyes; order Orectolobiformes; family Ginglymostomatidae; genus Ginglymostoma; species Ginglymostoma cirratum. The sequence continues at coordinate 21,907,848 of JAHRHZ010000098.1, forward strand.
TTGACAATAGGTGATAAGAGTTAAAAGGAAAGGAATAAAAAAAAGTGACATATCTTAAAGCTACATTGGCAATTTGCACATCAACCTTCCCATAGGTGGAAAAAAAATCCTAAAAAGGATGGAAGAGGAGTATGCTAAATTTATCAAAGAGATTGGCGATAAATGTAATATGTGAAAAGGGAGGCCATCTCAGCCTAAAGTGAACTTTCCATTAGTAACAGACTTGAACAAGATTGTAGCAATGAACTTGAAGTAGTGGATGAAGAAAAACAACATTTCACCTTGCATTTAATAGCCATGGCAACTAGACTTAGTCAGTCTACAATGAGATTTAAAAAAAAAACACAATAATAATAGTGGAAACTTTAATGGAGAAAGGGAAGCTATGGGAATTTGAACACGCGTTTAGGGACTGATACGGCTAGGGTACGGTATTTCTTTGTTAGGTACATCTTGCTGAAAGTAGGTTGCGTTTTGCTTAAAGCATACCCAACAATGTTCTATTGGTATCACAAAGAAACTGGCAGGCATTTTTAAGACACACGTCAATGATTTGCTGGACTGACGTTCTTCAGAATTTGAATGATGTGTGATAGACGAAATAAAAAAGCAGTTTAAGATCGGAAATCAGGCTTTGGGGTCTTTTAATGTATAAGGTTAGACATTAAGCACAACAAGTCACAAGTGTCTTTGAATTAACAGTCTTTCATGGAAAGTGCTAGTCGCATCTCAATAAATTGGGCCAGATCCTCATAGAAAGATGATTTTGCATCCAGGGAAGAGACAGACTATTTAAGAGATTTGATTAGACGGTCATCCTTGTTGCGCACTCTGACTAAACTGGATGGCAGTCATGTTGTATTGAAATGGTGTACTATGATTAAATGTGCTCTTGTTGAGAAAGTCTTGAGAATAAATAAAACATGAAATGAATTCAGAAAAACACAGGCTAAAAAGGTTTCCAGCCTTTGGTGACCCAGAAGATATGAAGATAGTGCGTTTTTAATTAATTTAATCTTGCAGCTGGCTAACTGAGTATGGTGGGGTTTATCACGGTTTTGATGAGAAATGTGAAATGTTGTCTGTTGGCCTGGGAAGCAAACAGGGGAAGAAAATAAAAAGTGTGTTTAAAGTACTTATAGCTATTGAAGGGCTAGCACGAGAAGCTGTAGAAACAGGGGCACATTTATCCAATATTTTGGAAGGAAATTCTGAATAAAAGGGACATTCCGAGAAACGTCTGCCAATAGAATGTTATGTAGATAATTGTTCTTTTCAGGACAGCATACTTTCTGTAAATGATGTTGTTGGAAGATTTCTTCCATGCTAGCAAGATCAATGTTAGAAATAAACAAAGATTTTCAATATAATGTGGATTAACAAGTCATCAGTTGACAGATCATTTCACACCACAAAAAAAAAAGCTTGATTCAGAAATGTTGGAGATACTGGAAGAGGAACGCTTGCCAGTATGAGTCAAGAACAAGAAAAATCAAGATTTGTTTGGGTTGTTTGTGATTAAACACTAGTTCTTTCTTATAAAAAATAATAATGGAAGATTAATCGTAGAATATGCAATTTGACACTGGTTATTTTATAAGGCAAGATACAGAATTAGATATTTACTTTTCATTAGTTTTTGTTCAAGGATTTTTAGATGTAAAAACACTTTTATTCAATAAAAAGGAAGAATCTGTTCATAAAGCAAGTAGTTAAGCAGGTGATCGGGTTAATCGACGAATTAATTCAGTAGGTAGACATAGGGGAAGTACAGAAGTGTGTGAAAGGAGCTGAAAAATTGAGTAGTTAAACGATCTACAAAGAAAAATGTCTTGGTGTGTGTCTCACTGATTAGATTAGATTAGATTAGATCTGATTTTACAAGGTACAAGTCATAAGGGCCCTCTTCAATTCTATCATTGTCAGCTTCCTTGCAGTTTACTTCATTTGTGATGGATTTCCTGACCAATCTATTTATGGACATTTTGTTCATCAACTTGGGTATGTACCTGCCATCCCCCAATATTGCTCCTCCTAAATAATAACAACCTCCATTAGTTACCCAAACCTAGTCGATCTTTTGGATTCATCAATTTTACATAGCATTCCCTCATTTCATACAATTTCATTCCTGTTGCAGCACAGTTGCTGAATGAGCATACACTGACCTTATCCATAACCTTCAAACGGCAATAAAAATTTCAACACCATAGTTTCTCCATGTGTCTTTCTCTTCCTTGCAGAAATGTATTATTTAAAAAAAAAAGTTCAAATTGATCCAAGATATGAGGCAGATAGAGCAAACCTCTCGTATTCAGACTAAATACAAGGTAGGAAAGAAAAATCCAATCTTTCACTTTATTTTTGGTGTTTTAATATATCCTGACATTTGGAGAAATCCAGGACAAACAAGTCAATCAATCAGTACCTGGTGTCTCAGTATAAATTGTTGCTCCCTTTGCGATTTGTTACTCTTGTGATTCTATACCAATGACAGCATTTTCTCTTTCTTCCCACAAAATATAAATTAATGCAAGTTTATGGTGCCTGAGGGAAGATGCAGGCAGTGGTTTGTAAACTTAACTTGAGATCCTTTAAGGGCAATTTAATAAGTGCGCATAGATCAGAATCTAACAATCTGAAAATATGTTTTTGAACATTTGTAAAGTTCTGGATAACCATCATACACTAATCTTTTAATCGATGGAGCAGGAAAAAAAAAAAATGGAATAATACTGTCAACTTAATTGTTGAGAAGCTGTCAACCAGCTTTTGGAATTTTACTTTGCTTAATACACCTAAAGCTGAAAAGGGCATAACTTTAAATCATTTGAAATGCATATAATGTAAAATAGGAATAACGAAAATTATACAGTTCACTTTTATGAACATGACTTGATCTATAAATTACCTTTCTTTGACAACATGATCTAGCTTGTACACAGGTTTATTCTCCTTAAGCCTTTGAACCGTTTCCCATTCAGCCTTTCCATAGGCCTTCCGTAATTTCCGGACAAATACCTGAGAAAGCAAAACCATGTATGACAGCTTTACGTTCTATCAGTTTAATAGGCTGAATTACAAAATAATCATGATGTCAGTTTCCTGTTAAATTGCTACAGAATGTGCTTTAACCACGACATCAATAGAGTTTCATAAGTGAATTAGAATTTGAAGAAAACGTCAAAGAAAAAGGACCATTCTTGGATCAGTACTGAAAGAACTGCGGATGCTGTAGATCAGGAACAAAAGCAGAAGTTGCTGGAAAAGCTCAGCAGGTCTGGCACTATCCGTGATGAAAAAAAAAATCAGAGTTAACGTTTCAGGTCTGGTGACCCTCAGAACTGAGGAAGTTCTGAGGGTCACCAGAGCGTCAGGTGTGTAATGACAGATCTGAACAGGTTGATTAATAAAATCTACCCTGGAACTGAGATGTGGTGCATTGCAGCTGTGTCATATCACGTCCAAACAGTTTGCTTTAAAAATAACAACCCTGAAGAACTTCTGCATTGATGTGTGGCACAGAGGTAATTGGTTTTCCACAATGTACCTTTGTTTGTCCAATGTCCAATCTGAGGTGCAAAACCTTCCAGTTAAACATTGAAAAGATTAAAGGTACTGTCTGCAATTCCTTCCGCAAGCTGTTGCTACTGATTCCATCTTTTCTGTGGCTGTAATCCCAGGTTGTACTAGATTTTTCTTAACACCAGAACTGAGGAAGTTCCGAGGGTCACCAGACGCGAAACGTTAACTCTGATTGTTTTTCTTCAGATAGTGCCAGACATGCTGAGCTTTTCCAGCAACTTCTGCTTTTGTTCCATTCTTGGATCAGACTCCCTTCATTTGTATTGAAATTTGCCTTCATAGAAGATTCATTATTTTGCTGTTAAAGTAATTGTGAACACATTGTAAGATAGTATGTCAAGGGTTGCAACAGAATGAAAAACTCATCTTACATCTTACTAGAAAAAATTCCTGTCCAGGTTAATTCCAAAATGGAAAATGATGGAATGAATATCATTAGTTGAATTAAAAGACACCATAGCATTTGAAACTGGAAAAATGGAGAGTGGTCAAAGGACTTTTCAGAAGCTTGTGCATAAAGGGATGAAGGTGATATGGAGCAGAGATGCCAGAGAGGAATGTAACAAGAAGTCTGAGAATCTTAAACTGGAGACAGAGAGAGACCGGAGCGCATGAGGGACAGCTAATTAGGACAGCACAGTGGTTCACTGGTTAGCACTGTTGCCTCACAGCACCAGCGACTGGGTTTGAGTCCAGCCTTGGGTGACTGTGTAGATTTTGCACGTTGTCCCCGTGTCTGCACGGGTGTCCTCCGGGTGCTCCAGTTTCCTCCCATAGTTCAAAGACATGCAGGTTAGGTGGATTGGCCATGCTAAAACATTGCCCCATAGTGCCAGGGATGTGCAGGTTAGGTGGGAGATCATGGCAAAACCCATGCAAGTTTATGGGGTGTGGTTTGGTCTTGGTGGAATGCTCTTCAGAGGGTCGGGGTGAACTCAATTGGCCAAACGGCCTCTTTCAGCACTGTAGAGATTGATAGATGATATAGGATTAATAAATCAGATAGGTTTAACATGCTCTGGTGTAATAAAATAGTGAGCGGGAGGTTGACTAGGAAGGCATCGTTACCCCAAGGCTCAACTAGTTCAAAGTCACTGTTGAATGTTTCAGCAGTAGATACATCAAATAGACAGTGTCTTCAGAAAGAAGACTACAAGATCAGAAGTTCAATTTGGGTCAAAAAAGAATGCTGGTGTTAAGAAAAATCTAGTACAACCTGGGATTACGGCCACAGAAAAGATGGAATCAGAGGCAACAGCTTGCGGAAGGAATTGCAGACAGTACCTTTAATCTTCTCAATGTTTAACTGGAAGGTTCTGCACCTCAAAGATTGGACATTGGACAAACAAAGGTACATTGTGGAAAGCCAATTACCTCTGTGCCAGGACATCAATACAGAAGTTCTCCAGGGTTGTTATTTTTAAAGCAAACTGTTTGTTTGGACGTGTTATGACACAGCTGCAGGGCAGATAGGACTTAAATGCAGACCTCCTGGCGTGGATGTAGGGACACAACCGATGCACCACATCTCAGTTCCGGGGTAGATTTTATTAATCAACCTTTTCAGATCTGTCATTACATACCGCAGGAGCAGTTGTGACTTGAACCAGTTGTGACTGACCTCCTGGCTCAGGAGGTAGGAACACTACCACTGCACCACAAGAGCCCAATGTTCTGTTCTCAAGCATCTTCAGCTGCTTCATCAATGACCTTCCTTCTATCACAAGGTCAGTACGGACACGTTTGTTGACAATTGCACAATGTTTAGCACCATGACTCCTCAGATATTTAAGCAGTCCGTGTCCATATGCAGCAAAAATCCAGGCAACATTCAGGCTTGGGCTGATAACTGAGAAGTAAGTTGCACCACACAAGTGCCAGACATTGACCTTCTCCCCATCACAATGTTAGTACTATTACTGAATCTCCCAATACCACAAAAAGGTGTCCGCAGCTGAAAGGTCACTGAAAGAAAAGATGCAGAGTAGCAAAGACATAAAGCTAACAGAAAGACACAGAACCTTACAGAAATACAAAAAAGAATTAAGGGAACTTCTGAATTGCTGTAACATACTTTTAGGTGGATCCCAGCAAAAACGAACGAATCTTCAAATTTTTCAGAAAATTTGGGAAGATTGGAGTAGAGGGGTAATAAAAAGTGGATCTGCTTTATAAGTCCTTAAAAGCCTATTGTGTTAAGTTAGTACTGTTTGCTTTAAGATTATTTTTGTTTAAAAATGTGTAATTCTGCCGCTTAACTTGGTGCTCAGATCTCTTTCTTAAAGAACGTCTGACAGGATTGTAACCTTATGATCAGATAGGCAAGAGTGAACTAAATGAGGGGAATCTCACCGAGCTAGAGGAGGGAAAAATAAAGACATTGGAAAGGATGACATGGTTACCTCTGAGGTTGCATTACCGCTCCTCTGCTTCTGCATCATAATCACTGTGAAAGGGAATGCCACCTATCATCTTCAGAGAGGAATATATGTTTGAAAGTGGGCAATATTTGCAAGATTAGGAGAAGTCAAGAATGTGTCTTTTAAGAAGTTAATGATGGCAACTTTGAAAGGGGTGACAATGTATCTTTGCAAAGGGAATTATTTACACTTCAATCTGGTGGGTTGCCTCTAAATCGATCAGGCTGATTAGCAGTTTATTGCAACTGGGGTGGAAGGAATGGGAGCATGATTTCATGGGCAGGAAGAGACTACATGGGGGAACTTTAAACAAAATAGAAAAAGACAGTTCAGAGCAGGGGCAGGTTTGGTTTGGTGAGTCAGAGGAAGTGACTGAAATACAATTACATCCTCAATTGTAATGAGAGGTATTGATGATCTCTCTACACTTAATATTGCAAAGGGACGTGAAGGAAAAGGGTTTAAAGCAGGCAGATGCTTGTGAAAAGATTATGTCAGTTACGATCTGATTTTCAGGATTTTGGCAAAATAGTGACAAGCTTTGGGAAAAGAGGATGAACAACAACAAGACTTTTGGGAAAATTTACAGATTTCAATTAAAAATGTTAAAAATGAAGGGTGAAGAAAAATAAAGAGTTTCTGCAGAGCAAAATATTTTAAACTGGCATTTACAATAAAACTACAGATGCTTTAAAACCATATGCGATCTACAAGGCAATCCATCCAAAACCTGAGCGGACACACGGAAGAATGGACAATAAAAACACAAATTACAGCTGTGCTTTGAACATGTTTGCCTGTTTTCATACCAAGCCTGTACTGACGAAGATGAGAGAGCCTGCTATCACAGATCCATCAGCCGACTATAACATTACAGGAAAAAAAGAATCTCCCTACTACAAATGATAAAGAACTGCAGGTTGCAACTTAACTGAAGATAAATGGCACAGAGAAAATCTGTCCTTAGGATGCACAGCATTTTCCAATTAACAAATTTGAAAAAAGGAAACTTAAGTAAGAAAAGTCTCTTGCTTTTGAGGTTAATTTCTTCTAAATAACAATTTTTCAACTAAAAGACAAAAAGTGAATCAGTGAGAAACCAACGCAGCAGCCATAAGATGGGAAAAGTAGAGGTCACAAATAAACCTTTAAATCTTAACTCTGGCAAGTCTCCATTCAGCTCAACCAACTACAAAACAATCTTATGTAGAAGTGTTTATAAAACATGCAGATTCCACTTCTTACTGGAGAAGAAATGGATTGAAGAGAGAATCTAAACTTACTTTATAATCACGAAATTTGTTCACAATAGGCTCATGCAGTAAGAACTTGATATCTTTGATGAGATAGAAAGTGCGTGGAGCTGTTGAACCTTTGTTAACTTTTTTCTTATGTTTAGGTTCATGAGGATAAATCCCTTTCAGAATGCATAATCGCCTATTGAAAGAAATAAATAAAGTAAATATGTTGAAACTATTTTGTAGAAATACAAGGAATAAGCAGGAAACTACATGGCTTAATAAACCGATATTTCTTGGATGGCCTTTCATCAATAGTTGTTGTTGAAACACTGGATCACGTCTGTCTACAGAAATCTAGGGCTCCCTTTGCCATCCTCGCATTTTTGCCCTGCATCAAATCTGGAGCTCGAACCCATATCTAAATTCACAAGGTTCCATCCATCAGACTTAAGACATATAACTTTCACTGGCTCCTGCTCCAGTAACACAGCTATTTTAAAATTTTCCATCCTTGTTTTCAAATTCCTCCAATGATGTCCTTCCCTATTTCTGTGATCTTCTTTTACTCTCCAACGTAAAATCAAGAAACCCAATCGTAACAACGCACATCCTGATGAATCCTCAACTGTAGTCACATCTCCACATAACCTTCAGAAATACAAGTGGATAGAATATAGAAAGATGCCATACAGGCCATCGAGTTTGCACTAACCCTCCAAACAGCATCCTATCCAGGATGAGAACCCACACAATCACCCTGCTAATCCACCTAACCTGCACATCCCTGGGCACTACGGGGCAATTTAGCATGGCCAAACCACCTAATGTGCACATTTGCGGACCGTGGGAAGAAACCGGTGCACGTGGTGAAAACTCTTGCAGCCACAGGGAGAATGTGCAAACTTGACACAGACAATGACCGAAGTCTGGAATGGAACCCAGACTGCTTATGCTGAGAGGCAGAGGTGCTAACCACTGCGCCGTACAGCCTCTCTAAAGTTAAAAGGAGAGCAATGCAAAGACTTTGCACCTCTATCAAGTTGCTTCTCTTCCAGAAGCTACATATTACTTTGTGAGGTTATGTAATAAATTTGCTATTTATGTAATACCCTGCTTTCTGAAAAAAAATTCTTCCTGCCAAGTACCTACATGCAGCCTCAAGTCCTTATCATAACACTTTCCTATCTATCCTTCAGCAACTTGCAAATTTAGCTGTGCTGTCACTCCCTGTATCCGAAGTCATTGATGTAAATTATGAAAAGCTCATCACATCCTGCTGTAAGGAAAAGTATAACTTTATGCATAATCGGTTTTCTGTTTGCCAGCCAATCTTCTATTCGTGCTAGTATTACCCACGAAATGAGCTTATATTTTGTGTAATAACCTTTTATGTGACACCTTGTCAGATGACTTCTGGAAATCAAAATGCAGTACCTCTCAAGGTTCCCCTTTATCTATAGCATCTGCTACCTTTTCAAAGAACAGTAAATTAGTTAAACCCAATTTCCTCTTCACAAAACCATGCTGATTCTTCCCAACAAAAACAGAAGTTGAACTTTTCCAGCAACAGGTCTGGCAGCATCTGTGAAGAAAAAAAAAATCAGAGTTAACATTTCTGGTCCTGTGACCCTTCCTCAGTTCTGAGAAAGAGAGTCACCAGACCCAAAATGTTAACTCTGATTTTTTCTTCACAGATGCCGCCAGACCTGCTGAGCTTTTTCAGCAACTTGTTTTTGTTCCTGATTTATAGCATCTGCAGTTCTTTCAGTTTTTAGTCTGATCCTTCCCAATTGCCTTGGCTCTAAGTGCATAACTATGACTGCTGCAATGTCTGATATTTGCACCTTCTCCACAACAAAGGTCAAGCTAATTGGCCTATCCTTTCCTTTATTCTGCCTCCCTTCCTTCTTGAATAGTGGGATTATGCTTCCATCTTTCCAGTTCTGACGTAACCTTTCCAGAATCTAGCAAATCTTGTAAAATGAACATCAATGCATCCATTAGCTCGGTAGCCATCTCTTTCAAAGGCCCTAAAATTAAGTTCATCGGGAAATATTTAACGCAATCTTCCTGATAACATTCACCCTCGTCTAAACACATAACTTGCTCGACACATTTAATAAACATGATTTTACCTGAAATCTGCAAGACTAAGTTGCAACTTCTTCCTGGCTTTATTTCTAGTAATGTAGTTTGTGGCAGCTCCTCTTTCATACTGGCAAAAAAGAAAGTATTTTAGTTTTCAGCAGAAGAAAAATCTCATTTTTGAGATTTTGAGGGGGGGCGAGGGCGAGGCGGGCGCGAGGGGTAGAGGGGAGGGTTACTGGTTACCAGACATTGGGAGGACGGGTGTTACTAGACTAGCTGCTCGGTCCAGGCCCGAGGCTGCCATTGTAAAAAGTCGCATTCGTAAAGCAGCCGAATCGCTAAAGGCAGAGCAGACGGCGGAACTGCAAGAGATTTTACACAACAATTCCCGGCTCGTTACCCTCTCCTCCCAAGCCCCGCACCTTCTTTTTCTCCAGTCCACCCATCTCCAACAACTCCCTCCGCACATGGACAACTAGGAAAGACCCCCAGGACCCCGTCAGAGCTGGCTACCCCAAGCCGTACTAAATAGGCACAAGTTCCGCATTCAGAAATAACGTTGCAAATTTACATAATCAACCTTTTTCATATAAAAATAAAACAGTGCATTGAGAAGTCAGAACTTTCAGGAATTAATTACAGGCATTTCATGGATGCCTGAGTAGAGCCCAGCGGGTGCCTGCCCTGTTTCAGGAGGGGGAGGAGTTCGGTTTTTTTTCTTGGAGCTGGTCATGCAGTTGAGATGTTCAAAATGTTGAAGCAGTTCCTTAAAGCAGATAGGCAGACATTGTTTTCTTTGGTGGGGAAATATATAATTTAATGGACACTGTGGGTAGCTTCTTCTGTTGTACGGGGTTTCTCAGAGCAGTGTTGTAGACACAACCATGTCCAGCTGCTTCACTAATGACCTTCCCTCCATTATGAAGTTAAAAGTTGAGATGTTCACCAATCATTGCACAGTGTTCAGCGTCATTTGCGACTCCCTAGACACTGAATGTTCAAATACAAGAAGATCTGGCCCTATCCAGGCTTGGGCAAGTGACATTTGTGCTACACAAATGCCAGACTATGACCATTGCCAATAAGAAATGATCTAACCACCAACCTTCGATTGTATTACTATCACTAAATCCACCACTATCAACATCCTAGGGGTTACCATTGACCAGAAACTCAACTGGATTCGCCACATAAACTCAGTGGCGGTCAAGAGCAGGTCAGAAGCTCAGAGTTCTGTGGCAAGTAACTCATCAAAGTGTGTCTACGATCTCCAACAGGTATTCTATCAATCAAACAATTGATCAGCACAGTTGGGGTCATTGCTGTCACGCTAATGGAACTGTTGTCAGGCTTTGGTGCTATAAATTGTCCATATACCTACATGTCATACTTTCTGAGGTAAGGATGCTGATTTGTTACTGAAAATCCCTATTCTATCCCTGTACTCCCTTTTTTTGTATTTGTTCATGGAATTGGATGTCATTGGCTGGGCCAGCATTTATTTCCCATCCCTAACTGCCCTGGAGAAGCTGGTGGTGAGCTGCAGTCATTGGTGCATAGTGACACCCATAATGATATTACAATGGAACAGTGAAAGAGTTCCCAGGTCTTCACAGTGTGTTGCTTGGAGGGGAATTTGCAGGTGGTGCTGTTCCCACGTATCTACTGCCCTTTTCCTTCCTGCTGATAGAGGTCATAGATTTGGAAAGTGCTATTGGGAAAGTATTGGTAAGTTACTGCAGCGTATCTTGCAGGTGGCACATACTGTTGCAACTGTGCATTAGGTGGTGAAGGGAGTGAATGTTGAGGGTGGGTTGGGCACTAGTATTGCAGGCTGCTACGTGCTGATTGGCATTAAGCTTCTTGAATTTTGTTGGAGCTGCACTCATTCAAAAAAGTGGAGAGTATGCCATCACACTGTTGACTTGTGTCATGCAGTTAGTAGACAGACTTTGGAAAGGCAGGAGGTGAGTTGTTCATCACAGAATTCCTAACCACTGACCTAGTCTTGTAGATACAGTATTTATATGGCTGGGTTAATTCAGTTTCTGGTCAATGGTAACCCCAAGAATGTTGATAGGAACTCAGCATTGGTAGTGTCATTGAACATCGGGGAGTGATGGTTAGATCTGTTCTTGTTATAGATGGTCATTGCCTGGCACTTGTATGGCATAAGTGTTACTTTCCACTCATCAACCCAAGCCTGGATGTTGTCCAGGTGTTGCCGCACATGGACACAAACTGCTTCGATACCTGAGAAGTCATATTTGATATAATTTGTTGGGTGTTCTAAATTAACTCTCAACTGTTGTCTAAAATGGCCTAGCAAGCCACTCTATTCAAAAGTAATTGGGAACGCATATCAAGAGAACAGAGTCTCTTAAGGATCAAAGAGGTTGTCTTTGTGTTGAACCTCAGGAGATGGGAGAGATATTAAATGAATATTTTGCATCCGTTTTTACTGTGAAGAAAGAAATGAGGCTAGAGAACTCAGGAAAATAAATATTAATGTTTTGAAAACAGTTTACATTACAAAAGAGGAAGTCTTGGAGGTCTTACAAAATATAAAGGTGGATAAATTTCCAGGATCTGATCTAGTATGTCCCAGGACTTTGTGGGATTTTAGAGAAGAAATTGTCAGGCTCCTAGGAGAAATATTTGTATCATCTATAACTGACTGGAGAGTGGTTAATGTTGTGCCTCTACGAAAGAAAGGATGTAAGGAGAAGCTTGGGAGCTGTAGACCTGTAAGTCTGACTTTGTGGTGGAAAAGTTGTTGGAAGTGATTCTGAAACATAGCATTTGGAGAAGCAAGAAATGATTAGGATAGACAGCATGCTTTTGTATGAGGGAAATTGTGTCTCACAAACTTGATTGAGCTTTTTGAGGAAGTAACCAAGAAGATTGATGAGGTCAGAACTTTAGAAAAGCCTTTGACAAGGTTCCGCATGGTAGACTAATTACTAAAGTCATATCACATGGGATTCAGGGTGAGCTTGCCAATTGGATGCAAAATTGGCTTAACAACAGGAGACAGAGAGTGATGGTGGAGGGTTGTTTTTCAGACTGGTGACCTGCGATCAGTGATGTTCCACAGGGATCTGTACTAGGTCCACTTTTGTTTGTCATTTACATGTGAGTATGTTATTTAGATGCGAATATAGAAAGCATGTTTAGTAGGTTTGTGGATGAGACTGAGATTGGTGGTATAGTGGACGGTGAAGAAGGTTATCTAGGATTACAAACAGATCTTGATCAATTGGGTCAATGTGCTGAAGAGTGGCAGACAGAGTTTAATTTGCATAAGTGCAAGGTATTACATTTTGGAAAAACAAACAAAGACAAGAATTATACAATTAAAAGTAGGGCCTTTGGCACTGTTGTAGAACAGAGAGACCAAGGGGTTCATGTACATAATTCTTTGAAGTTTAGATCACATATAGATAAAGTAGTTAATAAGGCAGTTAGCATGCATGCCTTCATTGCTGAGATCTTTGAGTGTAGGAATTGCGATGTCATGTTGAGGTTGTATAGTTCGTTGGTGAGGCCTCTTCTAGAGTATTGTGTTCAGTTCTGGTCGCCCTGTTGTAGGAAGGATATTATTAAGCTGGAGAGGGTTCAGAAGAGATTTATTAGGATGCTGCTAGAAATGGAAGGTTTGAGTTATAAAGAGAGGCTGAATAGGCTGAAACTTTTTCACTGGAGCGTAGGAGGTTGAGAGGTGACCTTGTAGAGGTTTATAAAATAACGAGGGGTATAGATATGGTGAATAGCAAGTGTCTTTTCCTTAGTGTGGGGGATTTCAAGACTAGGAGGCATATTTTTAAGGTGAGAGGAGAAAGATTCAAAGAGGATAGGAGGGACTTTTTTTTTTACACAGAGTGGTTTGTGTGTGGAATGAACTTCCAGAGGAAATGGTGTTAGCAGTTATAGTGCTTATAAGATGCTTAGATAAGTACATGAATAAGAAATGTTTGGAGGGATATGGGCCAAGCGCAGGCAGGTGGGACTAGTTTCGTTTGGGATTATGGTCGGTATGGACTGTTTGGAATGAAGGGTCTGTTTCCATGCTGTGTGACTCTATGACTCTCTATGACTAAGTCAGGAGTGTGATGGAATAGTCCCCACTTGCCAAAATGGGTGCAGCTGTAACTCAAGAAGCTTGACACTATCTAAAACAAAACAGCCCACTTGATTGGCACTACATAAACAAGTATCCACACCCTCCACCACTGACGGTCAGTAGCAGCAGTGTTTACTGTCGACAAGATGCACTGCAGAAATTCACAAAAGATCCTCAAACAACTCCTTCATAGCCCACCACCGCTTGCATCTAGAAGGACAAGGGCAGCAGATGCATGGGAACACCACCACCTGCAAGTTACCCTCTAAGCCATTCACCATCCTGACTTTGAAATACATATATCGCTGTTCCTTCACTGTCACTGGATTGAAATTCTGTAATTTCCTCCCGAAGGGTATTGTGGGTCAACCTACAGCATGTGGACTGCAGTGGTTCAAGAAAGCAGCTCATCACTGCCTTCTCAAAAGCAACTAGAAAAGGGCAATAAAATACTGGCCAGCCAATGATGCCCATGTCCCTTGAGTGAACATAAAAAAAATCAGTGACACTTTTGGTGTTGAGGGAAAATCAGTAAAACAAAACAGAAGTCCATGGAAATGAACACACTGATAATACTGGGGCACTGTTCTGAGATATAAAAGACAAGTTGAATCATTAAGTGTCATTGACAAGTTTTCCTGGTGTTTGCTTCTACGCCTCAAGACGCTTCATGTTAGCAGCTGTTTTAAATGTTGTTTTCCACCTAACATCCTGCTTAGCATTAACTTTGGAGAATGAATCAAAAATACCTGCCATTCACTGCGTTATGTACATTTAGTAAACTGCTGAATGACACAGTGCTGTTTGGTTGAACTGGCGTTGGAAGGCACTGGGACAGATTTTTAAAATTCTTTCATGGGATGTGAGAGCATCTGGCACCATCAGTAGTTGCTGCCCATTGCTAACTGCCCTTGAAAGTGGTGCTAAACTGCCTTCTTATGCTGCAGCCAAGGTGATTATATTTTCAAAAGCCTAAAGGCAGGCCTCTGCAATGACTGAAATGTTGGGTAAGCAATGGAAGGAACATGGGGGAACGGGCCATTGATAGTCTTGATCATATGATGACATCTCCCAGAATATATCCAGCTGAGTTTTGCCTAAGCAATCAAGTCTTTATAAAGTTTACTAAAAGACTGATTGTGCCATTGAGTTGTCTGCTATAAACATACTTCTCTGGAGACCAAGGGTGATGGCACGGGATTGTTCTAATCTGTAAGGTGATTGGTTCGTGCAGGTGATATCCAAAGCCAATTGGGTTATTAAGGAGAAGGATGGAGATGCGGAATTATGATGGAGCACCTTCAACAGGTTGGAATGAGCAGCAACTGTTTTAATGTCAGAAAAGCCAAGTAAATGGCAGGGTGCAGCAGTGAACATATGAACAAGAAGCAGGAATAGACCATTCAGCCTTGCCATTTAAGAAGATCATGGCTGATATGATTGTTACATTAAATCCACATTCTTATCCCCCCCTGTTAACCTAATACCCTTGTCCTTATCAAGAATCTCTCAATCTTTGAGTTAAAACTATTCAAACAATCTGCTTCCAACTCCTTTTCAAGAACAATTCTGGTCACTCTTCTGTTGGAAGGATGCTGCTAAACTTGAAAGGGTGCAGAAAAGATTTACAAGGATGGTGCCGGAACTGGAGGGTTTGAGCTAAAGGGAGAGGCCGAATAAGCTGGGACTATTTTCCCTGGAGTAAAGGAGGCTGAGGTGTAATCTTATAGAGGTTTATATAATCTCAAGGGGCATGGATAGGGTGAATAGCCAAGGTCTTTTTCTGGAGTCCAAAACGAGAGGGCATAGGTTTAAGGTGAGAGGGAAAAGATTCAAAAAGGACCTGAGGAAAAACATTTTCACGCAGAGCGTGGTGCATATATAGAGCAAGCTACCAGAGGAGGTGTTGGAGGCAGGTACAATTACAACATTTAAAAGGCATCTGGATGGGTGCATGGATAGGAAAGGTTTTGAGGGATATGGGCCAAATGCTGGTAAATGGGATTAGATCAGATTGGATGTCCGGTTGATGCAGATGAGTTGGATCGATGGGACTGTTTCTGTGCTGTATGACTGTATGATTCGAAGAAAGGTCCAAAGACGGACAGCTCTCTGTGTGAAACAAAAAAATTCTTGTTAGTTTAAAATGAGTGATTTCTTTTTAAATAATAACCCCTGATTATAAATTCCCCACTGGAAAAAACCTTTCCACATCTATTTTGTCAAGGACTACATATTTCTTCAAGTCATCTTTTATTCTTTTACACTCCAGATACAAGCCTAAACTGTCTAACCATTCCTCATAGGACAACCAGCCCATTTCAAATATTAGTCTGGTAAATATCCCCCAACTGCTTCCTTCCTTAAATTAAGTGACCAATACTACTCACAATATTCCAGATGTGGTCTCTCTAGTGCCCTGTATAATGGAAGTATAACTTGTTTGTTCAATTCCCCTCAAAAAAAATAGTATCCTATGAGCTTTGCTAATTACTTGCTATACCTTCGTACTAGCTTTTTCTGATGCGTGTACCAAGACATCCAGTTCCCTCTACATCTTAGAGCTCTGCAATATCTCACCATTTAGATAATGTGCTTTCTTATATTCTTCTTCCAAAATATGCATCTATGTGTATCCCTGCAGCTTCCTCACAACTTATGTCAAACATTGTCCTTTTCATACAAAGATTTTGCGTGCATTATGATTTACACCATAAGTTACCAATGTTGCCTCCAAAGCACACCATATTAATGCATTAGCACTTTAACTCATGCCAACCTGTTAATGGTTAGTGTGTGTATTGTCACTGTCATTACCTATTAATTTGAGTTTTGTTTCTTCACCAGGGAGTGTCATTCCTGTGTCACTTATTATTGCTGTTATAACTGGTATTCTTTGATATCTGTAGGAGGGGTGCTGTTGATCTGTGCAGTTGATAAGTTCACATCTTCCTAGTTGGCCATTTGCAGTGAAGGAATAGCTTCTGTTGTGTGAACGTGCCTGTGGCTATAACAAGATATCTGGTCATTCTCTTCCACCATGTATGACAACTCTATGTAGGTCCCAAATTGTCATTTGGGCTGACACCTCTTGAGAGCAGTAAAGGATCTGTATCCTGACTACCTGTCCAACATTCACCGCAGACAATGGTTTGGCAGTTTTGTTAATTTAAGTTTGGATTTCTGCCATTTCTTCTTGACTTTGTCAGACAACAGTTGCAACTTCTGGCTTCAAGAGCTCTTTTGCTAATGAAAGAGTAGATTTAGTATGGTTTCATATATGTCTTCAGTAGGTATGTTTCTCCACTTGTGGATTTCCTGGTATTATACATTTTCTGGATTGGCTTGATTTTGCTATGATTCATAGAGTCATAGAATCATGTAGCATGGAAACAGACCCTTCAATCCAACTAGTCCATACCGACCATGTTCCCAAACTGAAGTGGTCCCACTTACCTGTGTTTGGGCCATATCCCTCCAAACCTTTCCTATTCATGTACTTGTCCAATTGTCTTTTAAATGTTTTCACTGTACCTGCATCTACCACTTCCTCTGCCAGTTCATTCCACATGCAATCCACTCTCGGTAAAGGAGTTGCCCCTCATGTCCTTTTTAAATCTTTCTCATCTCATCTTAAAAATATGCCCCCAGTTTTGAACTCCCCCACCCTAGAGAAAAGACCTTGGATATTCACCTTATCTATGCCCCTCATGATTTTATAAACCATTATAAGGTCAACCATCAAAATCCTATGCCCCAGTGGAAAAACTCCTAGCCTATCCAGCGTCTCCTTATAACACATTATTCCCAGCAACATCCTGATAAGTCTTTTCTAAACCCTCTCGTAGTTAATAATAAGCTTCCTATAGCAGGGTGACTAGAACTGTATACTACTCTAGAAGAGGCCTCGCCAACATCCTGTACAACCTCAACATGACATTCCAACTCCTATACTGAAAGGGCTGACCAATGTAGGCAAGGGCAAGTGTGCTAAACACCTTCTTAACCACTCTGTCTACATGTGAAGCAAATTTCAAAGAATTGTGTACCCGAACCCCTAGGTCTGTCAGTTCGACAATGCTACCCAGAGCCCTAACATTAATTGCATAGGTCCTGCCCTTGTTTGTTTTACTAAAACACAATACCTCGCATTTATCCAAATTAAACTCCATCTGCCACTCCTCAGCCAATTGATGAATTGATCAACGTTTCTGTAATCTTAGATAACCTTCACCAATTTTGATGTCATCTGCAAACTTACTAACCATGTCTCCTAAATTCTCATCTAAATGTTTTTTATAAATGACAAACAAAAGTGGACCCAATACCGATCCCTGTAGATCACTGCTGGTCACAGGCCTCCGCCATCACCCTCTGGGTTAAAAGACAAATATACAAGTCTTGGCAGACATTTAGGGAATTATTTCATACGTCTCAACAAATATACATTCTGTTGAGAAACAGCAATATTATGAGAAGGATGCACCATCTACAGCTAATGGAGGAAGTTCAGGATGATATCAAATTGAAAGAAAACGCATCCATTGCTGCAAAGATTAGAGGTAGCCTAGAAAATTGGGAAATTTTAGAAACCAGCAAAGGATGATTAAAAAATGACAGAAATTAGAATATGTGAGAAAACTAGCCAGAAGTTTAAAAACAGGCAGTAACAGCTTCTGTAAGTAAAAAGAAGGTAAGAAAGTCACAAGAGTAAATGTTACCTGTTTAAAGGACAGAGACGTTGAACAAGTAGTTTGTAGCTGTCTTCACTGTAGAAGGCATGGAAAGCAAGCCAAGAACAGTAGAAAATCAAGAGGCGAAAGAGAGGGATGAAGGGACTTAAAACAATCATGATCACTAGATCACAACTACTAAGTAAACTAATGGAACTAAAACCTGTCAAATCTCCTGGACCTCATAGCATCCTGCTTAAAGGAAGTGACTTCAAAGATAGTGATGCATTAGTTGTATTCTTCAAAAATTTGCTAGATTCTTGAAAGGTCTGAGCAGACTGTAAAGCTATAAATGTAATACCACTATTCAAGAAAGGAGGGCGACTGAAAGAAGGAAACTATAAGTCAGTTAGTCTAACATTGGGAAAATGTTAGAGTCCATTATTAAGGAGGTTATAGCTGGACATTTAGAAAATCATAATACAAAATTGGGGTCAACATTGCCAGATTGTGAGGTCTGTAAGAAGGTAAAAGTAGGGTGGATAAACATAAACCAAAAGTGGTGTATTCGAATTTCAAAAAAGTCATTCAACATTAAAAGTTACTGTACAAGATAAGAGATCATGATCCTGGGGTGAATATTAGCATGGATTGAGAATTGACAGGAAATAGAGTCCATGTTACATGGTCATTTTCAGACTGGCAAACCGTAACTAATGGAATGCCATGAGGATCAGTTCTGGCACCTCACAATTTACAATCTGTATTAATGACTTGGATGATGGTACATACTGTATTATAATTTGCAAAGGATACAAAGATAAGCAGAAAAGCACGCTGTGCAGACATTATAAAGAGTCTTCATAGAGATATATTCATAGATTGATAGAATGAGCAAAATGTTGGGAGATGGAGTATAATATAGGAAACTGCAAGGTTGTCCATTTTGGCAGGAAGAATAGAAAAACAACATTTATTTAGATGGAGAGCAACTGAAGAATGAAGCTGTACAAAAAAAAACCTGTTTCCTTGTACACGAATTACAAAATGTTAGCATACATGTATTTTAGCTTAGAATGAGTAATTAACCCAGGGAAACTAGTTGGAAATGTAAGCTATGAGGAATTCATAGGAACAGAGGAGGCCATTCAGCCCTTTGAGCCAGTTCTGTCATTTAATAAGATCAGGGCTAATTGAACATTCAATGCCTTTTAACTACATTGTCCCTATAACCCTTTATGCTACAATTTCTACTTTAAACACAATCAAAGACTACGCTTCCACATCCTTCTGAGATAGAAGATTCCAAAGGACTCACTCACCAGCCTCAGAGTAAAAAAAAGTCACCTCATCTCAGTGCTAAATGGCATCCCCCTTATTTTGAAATTGTACCACTTACTTATCTTACTTGCATCCAACTTTCCTTTCCAATTCATTTTGAGGTATGTGAGTGTCGCTGGCTGGCCAACATTTCTTGCCCATCCCTCGCTGCCCTTGAGAAGGTGGTGGTGAGCTGCTTTCTTGAACCGCTACAGTTCTGTTGCTGTGGGTTGACCTTTTAGGGAGGGAATTCCAGGATTTTGATCTAGCAACAGTGAAGGAATGGTGATATTTTTCCAAGTCAGGATGGTGAGTGGCTTGGAGGGGAACTTGGAGGTGGTGGTGTTCCCACATGTCTGATGCCCTTGTCCTTCTAGATGGAAGTGATCATGAGTTTGGAAGGTGCTGTCTGAGGATCTTTGGTGAATTTCTGCAGTGCATCTTGCACATAGTGCACACTGCTGCTACTGAGCATCAGTGGTGGAGGGAGAGTGGATGCTTATGGATGTAGTGCCAATCAAGCAGGATGCTTTGTCTTGGATGGTGTCAAGCTTCTTGAGTGTTGTTGGGGCTGCACTTATCCAGGCAAGTGGGGAGTATTTCATCACACTCCTGACTTGTGCCTTGTAGATGGTGGACAGGCTTTGAGGAATCAGGAGGTGAGTTACTTGCCACAGTATTCCTAGCTTCTGGCCTGCTCTTGTAGCCACTGTGTTTATATGGTGAGTCCAGTTGAGTTTCTGGTCAATGATAACACCAGGATGTTGGTAGTAGGGGATTCAGTGATAGTAACATTATTGAATGCCAAGGGGTGGTGGTTAGATTGTCTCTCATTGGTGATGGTCATAGTCTGGCATTTGTATGGTGAGAATGTCACTTGCCACTTGTCAACCCAAGGCTGGATATTGTCCAGATCTTGTTGCATTTGAACACGGACTGCTCCAGGATCTGACGAGTCATGAACGGTGCTGAAGATTGTGCAATCATCAGGAAACATCCCCACTTCTGATCTAATAATACAGGGAAGGTCATTGATGAAGCAGCTGAAGATGGTTGGGCTGAGGACACTACCCTGAGGAACTCCTGCAGAGATGTCCTGGAGCTGAGATGATTGACTTCCAACAACCTCAAGGGCTGTCACTCTCACCTCACCTCTGGAATTCAGCTGTGAAATTCTGTCTACCCCTTAAGTATTTGTAGGGGCTTCAATGAGATCATCTCTCATTCTTTGAAAGTCTGGAGGACACAGACCATGTTTGTGCAATTTCTTTATAGGATAGTCCCACTATCCTGGGAATCAGACTGGTGAACCTTTGTTGCATTCCCTGTATAGTTGGGGTGAGCCTGGTCACATTGGCTGGTAGCTCTTAAGGGCAGGACGTTCAGTTACTGAGGGGTGGAAATCCGATCCTCAAGGCTGCCTGATATGCATTTTGCCTACAGGACAGCCTTGCTGAACCTCAGCAGACTGTTGGTCTGTACTAATTTTCTTTCTCTCTGATTGCAATTTTTAACTTCATATTTAGGGAAGGATAAGTTTGGAGGTGGTACAGGGAAATTTCATTAGATTGGTCTCCGGGATGAGTGGGTTGTTCTGTCATGAAAGGCTGAATAAATTGGGCCTATATCTTCTGGTGTTTAGAGGAATGAGAAGCAATCTCATTGGAGCGCAAGATTCTAAAGGGACTTGACTGTGTAGATGCTGAGAGGTTATTTCTGCTGATCATGAAATCTAAAACACAGGAGGCACAGTCTAAGATAAGATAAGTAATTATTTCACCCGAAGCATTGTGCCTCATTGGAATTTTGCATTCTCCGAGGATTGTAAATGTTCCAGCATTGAATACATCGAAAACTGGGATAGACAAATTTTTGGTCTTTCAGGGAATCAAAGAATATGGGAAGCAGATAGGAAAATGAAGTTGAAGCCAAAGTTGTATTGAATGGTATTGTTTATTCTTGCACCTGTTTCTTTTCCTGCAGTCTTGAACTTTGCAGAGATTCTTTGCAGCTATATGTAAGCTATACTGGATAGGGTTGTCAGGCTGTAGTCCCTAAACAATATTGTTAATCACTATGATATTATGACAATATTTCAATTTTCAGGATTATTTTTCTGATTCAGAATTTTCTAAATTAATTCCTAGCAACACATTATATGGAAATTTCCCAGCAGTGGGCTGTATCTAATTTATTTAATCTATCAAAATAATTGAATAACCATAGTTTAAACCTCCAAGGTAATAAAAAAATGGAAAATTTCCTTGACTTCTGATAATAAATAAATAAATAAAAACACCTAGATATCAAACAGGACAGTAGCCAGTCGAACATGTTAATGCATTCAATTTGTGGATCAAATGGAATCAAGCCCAAACAAGTACATAAATGCATGTTGGATATGGTTCCAAGTGATATAAATGATATATTACAGAAATAATTAAAAGTAGTGAATGTACTGATAAAGTAGATTGAAATGTGGAGGCCTGAATACAGTTACAAGCAATAATGCATCACGGATGATTGGATCAGATAACATTAATAGGTCTTTCAAGTTTCGTTCTCTCAATTTACATTACCTGAATCCCGTGATCTATTACTGCTCGTAAATTCTCTTGGATTACATGTATATTAAGCAGTACGTTTTCAAATACTTTAGACGTTATATCACACATAGAACAATTACAGAAAATGAAAATAAAATTAATTTTGATGGTAGTTTTCATCGTAAAATATTGATAAAAGTTTAAACACAGAGAACTGTGGATGCTGGAAATCTGAAATGAAAATACAGAGTGCTGGACCAAAACGGCAGGTCTGGCAGTATCTGTTGAGAGAACAACAGAATTAATGTTTTGAGTCCAGTGATCCAAAACTGATCAAAGGTCACTGGATTTGAAACGTTAACTCTGTTTTTTCTCTCAACAGATGCTGCCAGAACTGCTGCGTTTCTCCAGCACTCACTGTTGATTAAAAGATTGTTCAAGTCATAAATACAATTTGTACAATACCAGAGATAACAAGGTGCAGAGCTAGAAGAACATAGCACGCCAAGCAGCATCAGAGGAGCAGGAAAGCTGACGTTTCAGGCCGAGACCCTTGTTCAGAAATGGGGGAGGGGAAGGGGGTTCTGAAATTAATAGGGAGAGAGGGGGAGGCGGATAGAAGATGGATAGAGGAGAAGATAGGTGGAGAGGAGACAGACAGGTCAAAGAGGCGGGGATGGAGCCAGTAGAGGTGAGTGTAGGTGGGGAAGTAGGGACGGCATAGGTCAGTCCAGGGAGGACGGACAGGTCAAGGGGGCGGGATGAGGTTAGTAAGTAGGAGATGGGGGTGTGGCTTGAGGTGGGAGGAGGGGATAGGTGGTAGGAAGGACAGGTTAGGGAAGCGGAGACAAGCTGGGCTGGTTTTGGAATACGGTAGGGGGAGGGGAGATTTTGAAGCTTGTGAAATCCACATTGATACCATCGGGCTGCAGGGTTCCCAAATGAAATATGAGGTGCTGTTCTTGCAACCTTCGGATGGCACCGTTGTGACACTGCAGGAGGCCCAGGATGGACATGTCGTCTGAGGAATGGGAGGGGGAGTTGAAATGGTTCACGACTGGGAGATGGAGTTGTTTAGTGCGAACCGAGCGTAGGTGTTCCGCAAAGCTGTCCCCAAGCCTCCACTTGGTTTCCCCGATGTAGAGGAGGCCACAACGGGAACAGCGGATACAGTATACCACATTAGCAGATGTGCAGGTAAACATCTGCCTGATGTGGAAAGTCTTCTTGGGGCCTGGGATGGGTTGAGGGGGGAGATGTAGGGGCAGGTGTAGCACTTCCTGTGGTTGCAGAGAAAAATGCCGGGTGTGGTGGGCTGGAGGGGAGTGTGGAGCGGACAAGGGAGTCCTGGAGAGAGTGGTCCCTCCAGAAAGCAGATAAGAGTGGGGAGGGAAAAATGTCTTTGGTGGTGGGGTCGGGTTGCAGATGCCGGAAGTGTCAGAGATGATGCATTGGTTCCGGAGGTTGGTGGGGTGGTACATGAGGACGAAGGGGATTCTATTTTCATTGTTATTGCGGGGAAGAGATGTGAGGGATGAGTTGCGGGAAATGCAGGAGACACGGTCGAGGGGGGTAAGTTGCAGTCCTTGAAAAACGAGGACATCTGAGATGTACGGGAGTGGAATGCCTCATCCTGGGAGCAGATGCGGCTGAGGCGAAGGAATTGGGAATCGGGGATGGCATTTTTGCAGAAGGTGGGTGGGAGGAGGTGTATTCTTGGTAGCTGTGGGAGTCGGTGGGATTGAAATGGATATCGGTTTCCAGGTGGTTACCAGAGATGGAAACAGAGAGGTCCAGGAAGGAGAGAGAGGTATCAGAGATGGTCCAGGTGAACTTCAGGTTGGGGTGGAAGGTGCTGGTGAAGTGGATGAACTGTTCGAGCTCCTCGTGGGATACAGTCATCAATTTAACGGAGGAAGAGGTGGGGTTTAAGGCCAGTGTAGCTACGGAAGAAGGATTGTTCCACGTAACCTACAAAGAGGCAGGCATAGCTTGGGCCCATGCAGATACCCATGGTCACCCCCTTCGTCTGTAGGAAGTGGGAGGAATTGAAAGAGAAGTTGTTGAGTGTGAGGACGAGTTTAGCTTACCATTTCCCTGTTTAATTGCTGGATTGTTTTTAAAAAAATTTTCCTTCACTTTGCCTGCAAATTGTTTTATGTGTTCACCCGGGACCAAGAGTTTGCGATTTACCTTTCACCAAAGTGTTGGGTACTCTGATCTTTTAATTAAAACACAAAAGCACAATAAAATAACCTCATAAAAATTAAAGTTCTAGTTTCACTTCTAGTCTTGTGCTGTACAAATTTCATAAATCTTCTTGTTTTAATAACAAGATTCTCTGCTACTTTATTTACATCACCTTTTGTGCAATGCTAGCCAAGATTGTTGCTAAGGCAATCTTTTTATAAAACATCCATGTGGAATTTGAATTTTTAGACATTCTATGAATCAGAAATTAAAAACAAATGCATTGTGGTGAAGTTTTGTATGGTGGACTATGAATTTCTATTTCGATGCTACTCCGAAGCGGTAAGTTTATAACCTCAAGCGTGCTCTCAGACAATAACACACAGAAGTCAAACTGTTCTGCAGAGGAGGCAGGTGAAAATGAGACAGCATAACCTACAAATTATTCTAACTTATGTCTTCCAATAAATATTAGCAGAAGCCTGAGATCTCATATTGTGTATGTAATCCAGAACGCTCTTGGTCTTTTTATTTAAATGCCAAAGAAGATGATTTCAGTGCATTACGCTCTTCCACATGCATTGAGGTCAGTTACTGCAATTTACCTCATCCATAGCTTGGGCACTTAACCTAATGACGGTAAGAGGAAGAGTGCTTCACTTTTTGAAGATACTGTGATAAAACTTGGGGAAAATCAACTGAGTTGTAACAGTGTGCTGTACTGGTGCCATCATGTGGCTGTAATAGAACTTACAGATAGTTGTCCAAATGATAATACAGTCACAAGCCTGGCATTTTCTAGAGATAAAAGGTACTGCAGATGCTGGAGAATCCGAGATAACAAGGTGTGGGGCTGGATGAACACAGCAGGCCGAGCAGGAAAGCTTGACGTTTCGGACCTAGACCCTTCATCAGAAATGGGGGAGGGGAAGAGGGTTCTGAAATAAATAGGGAGAGAGGGGGAGGCGGATAGAAGATGGATAGAGGAGAGGATAGGTGGAGAGGAGGCAGACAAGTCGAAGAGGCGGGGATGGAGCCAGTAAAGGTGAGTGTAGGTGGGGGGGGTGGTAGGGAGGAGATAGGTCAGTCCAGGGAGGACGGACAGGTCAAGGG
>JAHRHZ010000098.1:21933546-21947211 GCA_024137785.1 Ginglymostoma cirratum
ACCTACACTCACCGTTACTGGCTCCATCCTCGCCTCTTCGACTTGTCTGCCTCCTCTCCACCTATCCTCTCCTCTATCCATCCTCTATCCGCCTCCCCCTCTCTCCCTATTTATTTCAGAACCCTCTTCCCCTCCCCCATTTCTGATGAAGGGTCTAGGCCCGAAACGTCAAGCTTTCCTGCTCCTATGATGCTGCTTGACCTGCTGTGTTCATCCAGCCCCACACCTTGTTATCTCGGATTATCCAGCATCTGCAGTACCTTTTATCTCTGTTCCATACACCTGTCTCTCAATAGATTGCCCATCAGAAACCCCAGACTGAGTCCAGGGGCCATGTCTTCCCCATCTCGGGAACTCCCTGAAGTCTCAGAAGTACTCTTTTGATGCCGCCTGGACTTCTAGAGCTGCTGGGCAATTCAGTATCCAATGTATGAGTATTGTGAATTGCAATCTTCAGGGCAGTGAATAGCATAGTGGTAATGGTAATGTCACTGGCACAGTAAGTCAGCAGTCTAGACCGATGCCCTGGAGCATGGGTTCAAATCCCATCTTAGCAAACTGGTGCAGATTTTACATTAATTTGTTTTTGTATTCCTTCATGGCCAGAAAATATGAGAAGGCACTTCATTCAGTTGGAATGCAGTAGCCGTTCTTTTCTCGCTTGTTACAGTGATGATTGCTGTGTTAAATATGGATGAGAGCCCTTGACATGCACTTATAACTAAGTCACAGTCAACTGGTTAAAAAGAACAAACACTTACGATATTACCTTAATCCATTTTCAAAGGGGTCAGGACAGTGATTACAAAACAACAAGGTGTTGTAGAAATTTTTATTTTTATTTCTACTTAACTAATATTGAGACTTGACTCCAGCTCCCGTTCAAAGCAGTTTATTTTCTTACTTGGTACCATGGAAAGTGAGCGTCGATCTGCACCGACACCTGACTCTGCTAATACAGAGTATAACAATCTCCTTTATACCATTAACTTCAGAGCAGGGTGTTCCCATGACATCTTGAGTTTGTTGATTCATTCATTGTAAGTTTAAAGAAAATAGACGCTGCTCGAGGTGACAGGAATGCTGTCTTACAGATACCTTAATAGTTACTTCTTCAAATGACCTTCGGTATGCAGCTAGCATAGGGAGTGATATACACTTTGACTGAAGCTCTAGCTTATTAGTAACTAGGCTCCACAGGGATACAAGGGACACGTCTAATTCAGCCTAAAACCTTGGTATAGTGACAATATATCAAAAGACCCTTCTCTAACTCTAGCTAAGATAACATGCACATAGTGATAACACAGTCTGAGTAACTACCTCCTGACTTCTGCTAAGCTCATTAAAATCCTGCATGCTAGCTAATTAAAATGCTTTCTCTATGCCATCAGTTTCTCCCAAGGCTGCCTTTTCTGTCTTGGCCTAAATTCCCATCTACCCTTGCGATGTAAAACTTTTGTTCCACACAAGGCTAAATAACTGGTGTAAGTTTCTGAGATAGAGATAACAAGCGTGGGGCTGGATGAACACAGCAGGTCAAGGAGCATCATAGGAGCAGGAAAACTTGACGTTTCGGGCCTAGACCCTTCATCAGACATGGGAAAAAGTTTCTGTTGTGCTGGGTAAGTTATTTCAGTTAGCACAAAGATGTTTACTAGGTTATTGCTCCATACTTTGAAAACATTTTATATGCACCTTGTTCAATACTTCTGTAGAATTATGCTTCATTTTGGCTTTGATTTTCACAAAGGTGGATTTTTAAATATATGGAAAATCATGTAGGATTAGACAACTAAAGTTTCTTATAACCCGAGCTGCAGATACCAAGAAATACTGCACAGACAGACTTCAGAACAGTCTGGAAATTTGCTTGAATGTAATCAGAATGTAATATTGGACAGAATATTCCCAGACATTGAAAAACATGGGTGATGGCAATTAAGATGGGAAAATATGACAAGATTGGCCGAAATGAGATTCTTGATGTTCAGAAAAAACTGTCAGATTCTGCAACCACTGAAGTTGGTTAAGGTGAGCCAAGATCAGTCCTGGGTGTCTGTCCACTGAAAGTGAAGGGGCAGGGAGGTTATCAGGGGCCACTGCTACGTTGGCACTGTGGACCTCATTGGGATGGATTGCAGGAAGCATGCTGGGATGAAGACGGGATAATAATTGTGAAGGTTGTGGAGGGGGTGCAACTCAACGTATAAGAACGGAGACAATAGAGCATAGGAGGTCAAGGATATTGTAGGAGATTATCAACGTCAAGTAAAGGTGGAGCTGACACCCGGTATGGAGCTTGCAGCTGTAAGTGCCCTCTTAATGTCATAGAATAGCTACAGGAAGCAGGCCATTTGGCCCATCGAGTCCACACTGAACCTCTGACGAGCATCCCACTAGACCCAGCCTCCTACCCTATCCCTGTAACTCCACATTCTCCATGGCTAATCCATCTAGCCTGCAAATCCCTGGACAGTACAGACAATTTAGCAAAGCCAATCCACCTAACCAGCACACTTTTGGACTGTGGGATGAAACCAGAACACCTGGAAGAAACTCACACGGACACTGGGAGAATGTGCAGACTCCACACAGGCAGTTGCCTGAGGCTGGAATCAAACTGGGTCCGTGGTGCTGTGAGGCAGCAGTGCTAACCACTGAGCCACCGTGCCACCCAGTCAAAGATGCAGGAGAGCCACAGTCGCTGCTCTTCTGTAAAATGCCGTGCAGATGAGAGCGGGTCAGTGGTGCAAGACTGTGTCTAGAGGTGGAGGGCAGAATGCCATAATGATGGCCAGCATTTCTGCAATGCAACACATTCTTCCACTAGGACCAATGAGGGACATTGGATGTCCCCTCAACATCAACTTTCCAGGCAATTCATATTTGCGGCTTCATACCAGTACTGTTCAGACAGAGGTTGCTCCTTGATCCTATGAATCTCTGCTACAAATAACTGCTGGCCCAAGCGACACAGACTTTGTGAACATCTTTCAGTGGAACTGAGTTGTGTGTAGTCATCTTTCACTCACTGTGAAATGTTATGATGTTGCTGAGGCCTGCATCCCCTACATAATCCAAATTGCATGTGACTTGAACTTCCTATATCGTTCATGCTACTTAATGAAGGGTAAAATTACAAATGGATGGAAGTCTTCACAAAATCCTGTTCTGGTGTATACTTCTGGGAGACCTGTATGTGGTATCTCCAGCAGTTGGGTACCTGGCACCAGCCTTCCTCCGTGTGAGGAAGGGGCACCTGGAGTGAATCAAGGTCCCTCTTCCCTCATGGCAGATAATGTCTTTGGCACCACTCTCCTGAGGGCAGAGACAGTGCAGATGCCACTGGTGCCTCCAATAAGCAAAAGAGAATGAGTCACCAAAAGGGGGTGGAAATTTGAGTATGTTAGGAATACATTCACTGTGATAGTAATGGGACAGCAGCATGGAACAGGACAATTATTCTTCTGGGTAGCTGAGATTTTGGCATTGGCAAATTTGTGAAACATTTACTCATGGGATGTGGGCATCGCTGCCTGACATCACTTCCCTGCAGTGGCAAGTACTCCTGCCACTTGTGTATGTAGGATAGTATGACAGGGGTGCCATATGAAGAAACGCTCCATGAACTTCCCTACAATTGACACTTTACTGATAGCTGGTAAAATTCAGCCCATTGTTTTAAATTATATTTGTGCCTGTAAAGTTTATCTTGGCCAGTTTTGTGCTCGACTGTGGGAATATTGAGGAACAAAATACTTGTTGTTCCAGTCCCTTGTTGTCAGTATCAAACATTCCCAATGCCTATATAACTTCTGATAGATACAGAGCAAATGTTCCAGAAATGTCTGAACGCTAACAGCATCAGAGGACCGCATACAGCAGTATCATAACATTCAGGAGAAACATTAGTGGGTTGGATGATACTGTCACTATTCCTCTTTCGTTGACTAGAACTAGTGGCCTATTTGATTTACAGTGGTACAGGAGTAATCATTAGTGAGTCTTAAAAATAAGCTTTTGTCTTAATAAGATGTAGTTTATTGCATAATAGCAATTAGGTACATGTTACATTTACTAGTTACACACTGTTATTAAGACTACTGGGAGACATAGATGACACATCTATCCCTTTGAGATCCAGAGCTGTTCCCCTGATTTTCTTTCCCAAGACTGTATGATATCATCAAATTAGTTCAGTTTAATGCAGTGTCTAATATTAACCCTTTCAGAAACATTACCTTATACAACAAAATCAACCTTGAAGCTTCTGTTACTGAGATTGAGGTGCCAAAATAGTAGCAAGTTTGTATTTTGTGAGCTTGTTGGTATGAATTGGGTTAAGATTGTCTGAATTCATTACAGGGAAGGAAGCTTTTGTAGGCAACCGAAGCCTTGTAAATTCCCTGGAATTCCTGACACCCACAGAGTGTTATTTTCTTTATGCTATCAATATGGAAACTGCTGAGGAACCACATTTTTATTGACCATTTTTATTCATTGCTTAAAATCTGAAATAAAACTGGAAACACTTGATGAATCATGTTACTGTTTCAGGCTGGCAATGTAACATCTATTTCTGTCTTCGTGGTTTCTGCATGTCCCGCTGAGTTCCAATGGCAGTTTTGCATTTTTATTTATAATGTCCACCCCAAATTCTCTTAAAAAGATGGTGGGCTTTCAGACTGCTACAGCCCTTATACTGACGAATCTCCTAGAGTAGTATTAAATTGGGCAGTCCAGGATTTTGATCAAGCAGTGGTGATGAAGTAAAGGGATAAATGTGAATTGAATATCACAAAAAATATGAATCGAAGGCAATGACATTCCTATCATCTTGTTATTTTCCTGAATCCAGAAGAAAATTATTACTTAGTTTCATAATAAAATAAGTATTTAAAGTAACTAATGTCTGCATTATTCTCAAATCAAAATTCTTTGACTTTATTTTACTTTGTGGTCCTTTGATTTGATCTCTCAGGATAACTATTATGAATATGTAATTTTAAAACAAAGGTAAGTTTTTAAAAAAAATTGATGATTTATAACCATAGATTTCACCTAGGAAATATTCCAGATCCCTCTGCTTGCCCTTATTATACTTCCTTCAATAATGTTGTTTATGTACATGAGAAATTCCATGATGCACTGTGTGCTAGACCATTAGTTTCCAGGATACACTGAGCAGACACTATTGCAATATTGAAACTGGAGTCACAACTTGTTCACTTCACTCCTTATTGGAGCCTGACAGCTGCACAAAAGGATGCAGTTTCATGGTGAGCTTTATTCTGTTCTTTTTTGACTTCCGTTGACGGCTGTAAATTGACTTGACAATCTTGTTAGAAAAGGGCTAATCATGCCATTAGAAGAGAATGTTTTCTTTCAATTTAAACCAAGGCTACTCCTTTATGATGCATTTTTTCCCCAAAATCAATGAAACGAGTACGTGTTCATTTATTAGACGTTGAAAATAATGAAATACTGAAATCAGGAACAAATTTGGATAATGTGTTGAATTTTAACTGAGCTAAAAGGGATAGAGATGCTGTTAGTGTCAGAAATATGTTTCCCAAATCAATCCCAAAGGATCCAGACCTGAAACGTCAGCTTTCCTGCTCTGATGCTGTCTGGCCTGCTGTGTTCATC
This sequence comes from Ginglymostoma cirratum, assembly GCA_024137785.1. NCBI lineage: Eukaryota > Metazoa > Chordata > Chondrichthyes > Orectolobiformes > Ginglymostomatidae > Ginglymostoma > Ginglymostoma cirratum. Next base: position 21,939,199 of record JAHRHZ010000098.1, read on the forward strand.
CAACTCCACACCCTATTATCCCTATTTTTGATTAATGGGCCTCATTCTCATGCTGTGTTTTGAAATTTGACAACAGTTGTCCAGATTCCCCAGAAGTGTCTCTTCTCCAGGCAGCACCCTCGCTTCCACATTTACCTTTGGGATCCAAGTATCTGCCTGAACAGTCTCCACAACTGGTCCCCTCCCATCAAAAGTGTCCCCCTGCTACCCTGAAATCTCCAATTCCTTACCATGAGGTCTCAGACCTCCTTCCCATTCACCACTGCTCCTACTCCCCTCTACATGCTAGGAAATTTTTTTTAGGCAGTCTCTGGGTTGTGCCCTTCATCCTCTTCCCCCATTTTACCTCCCCTTTCCTTTGGCTGCACCCCTTGAACACCCTTATTCCCGGAAAAAAATTAGTTGCTGCTGTGGTTGTCAGCGAATAACTCCCTTGTGGACTGACAGTCCAGCTGTCAATCAACCTATGCCTCTGGATATGGACCAGCCCATAAAGTCACTCTCCTCAGTGAACACACCACAACTTATAAGCAATGGGGGGATTCCCAAATGATGGATTCTCTCCAACCTTCTGATTCATCCAGTCCTTGTGGTGCAGATCAATGAAAATTCTGTCCAATGTCTGTAGAGAAAGAAATGCCATTGAGTTCGATTGGAAGGTCACCGACCTGAAACATTAACTTTGAGTCTTTCTCTACAGATGTGGCCTTACCTGCTGAGTCCTTGCAGCATTCTCTCTTTTCAATTAAAAGCAATATTTAGTTTCAGTCTCAGAAAATGTCTCTTATAGTCAATCTGCAACTGAATGGGAAAGCTATCTCAATTTCATGCATAATTCTTTGTCAGAACTTGCAAGATTATCTGAAAATGGGTTAATAAGATTGATGAGGGTGTTAGGACATGCACAGGAAAAGAAGGGAGAACTGGAGGATAATAAGGAGGCCAAATATGCAAAACTATCATGACTGCTTTCTTTAAGGAGCTGATAATGGATTCAACAATTTCTTAACAGATTTATATGAGTTGGAAAGAAGCATAAAGTGTTTTACACTGTCTGAAGATAATTCAGGAGATGAGTGGATGTACAGAAATTTGAAAACCCCTGGAAAGACAAAAATAGCAGTATTTAATGACTAAAAGAAAAATGTAAATTAAACCTAAATAGGATACCTAACTGAGGTCGAAAGTTTTTACTTTTACTGCAGGATGATTATGAAGAATGTGAACATTGTTCTTTAAGGCTTGTACTGAGTTTCAGAAATATTTTTATTCCCTTGAAAACTCTTCTTGGAAGAAGAGAAATACTTGATAGTTTATTGCTTTTTAATGTAAGTGAAAAAAAATCAGCATTTGTTCAGTAAGACTAAGTACAGTACTCATAATAATCTTTTACTAGTGATTCTCTTTAACTTTGATTTCAATGTAGTCCTTTAAATTTATACTTCGATGTTTAAGATTCATAAGAAATGATGATCCGAGCAATGACTAGATGTGAAAACCCATACAACGATGGATAACAGAAAAATTACAGAACTGTAGTGTGATCTGATATCATAAACTTCAAAAGCAACTTAATATTGTTTATAATTTATCTGAATATGAGATTAGATCTATTTATAGTGTATAAATATAGAACATCATGTTTTATTTTCTTCTGAATCCATGTTTGGTATCAGATGTGAATTCTTATGGTTGTGTACTCAAGCCCACATTGTTATTGTGGAAGGGCATCCAGGCTGAACAATGAATGGTAGTGTTGTTATCACTGCTTGTCTATTATACAATTTGCAATTGATCGCTAGGAAATAATAGGGCCTTTGAATTGTAGCAATATGTTTTATTTTACAATAATATAAGAAAAGAAATGTGGAGTTTTAACTGAGAATGCAGTGGAAGTGAGGATACAGGTATAACTGTTGTTGACAGATATCCGTGGACTTTAAACCGCAGACTCAGAAACGAACAGTAGCAACCAGTATCTATATCATTGCCATTGGGAACAAGTTAAGACGTGGTTCCTGTAATTAGCACAAGTGTGGAAAGTTTGATAGCATCTGTATGGTGTTTATTTCTTATATAAAGACGTTAGTGTACTTTTTCAAATCACCACAATCAATAAATGGGCATTAAGTGCTCATAACCAATTGCAATTATGATGAATAAATATTAGTCAAGATTTGAACTGTTTTGTGCTTTATCTAGTGGTGGTTAAGTTCTGTACAGTGAATGCAGACAGCTACATGTTTGGACAGAAAATGTTGGAAACCCTGAAAAATTCAGGCAGCATCTGTCGAGAGCAAAACTGAGTTAAGGTTTCAGGTCGATGACTTTTCATTGCCAATGGCTTTTCCATTTGTCTTTTTTTTTAACCTTGTTCACTTTCATCGCTTTCTATTTTCTTCTGTTTGATCAATTATCTATCAAAACTCATTTTCATGTCCTTCCCATTTCTTTTTCCATAGGTGCTGCCTGGCCTGTTGAGTATTTTCAATGTTTTCTGGTTTTATTCCAGGTTTTCATCCACAGTGTTTGGCTGTTGTTTTATCAGTTTGGAATTAGTCACAAAGCAAATCTGAATTATTTAATTTGATTACCATCTATCCTCTGTGTACATTGAGCATTCAGAATAGCAGGATTTTGAAAAAGTTTTATTGTAAGATTTGTGGCATTTCTTTTGATCGAGAATTTTTTTTCATGTTTTTCTACTTCTTAGTCTCACTTAGCTGGTCAAGAGACACTTTTTTTAAGGGATGTTCACTTATGATTTCCTGTATGGTATTCCCCAGTAAGCTCTCAGTACCTGGCCAAATATGGACTGGAGATTTTGTTCTTAAAGAACATAAGTCAGTTTGTAATCAGTTTACATTCAAACTTGAAGAGGACAGGAACAGAGACTGGTCACATAAGACGCTCCACAGAGGTAGATGGGATTGACGATACCAGGCAGGTTTTCCTAAATGCGAATCTGTAAATCTTTTCCTATCATGGGTACTAGGTTTTGTTGCTTTGATAATACATCACCAGTTGAGTTCCATATGGTAATGTGATCATTCTTTAGTAATGAAAATATATACTTTCCAGTTATTTTATCACTTAATACAATATATTAGGTCTTTAAGTTTGGGTTATTTGTTGTGATCAGAGTTTCAGGACTTAGAGTGCGCAAGATCAATATCAATAACAATTTTCATTTATTTGGCTCCTTTAACATAGAGAAACATTGTAATGTGCTAAACAAAGGTGTATTTAGAAGAAATAGCTCCGAAGACAAAGATGGAAATATTAGAAAACCAAAATGGTGGTTTATATGTATTGGTCAGATTCAAGTGCATGTTACTTCATGTCTATAAATTAACCCCCAAAAATTTGTTTAGATCCTGTTATGCATAGGGTCCTGCTGCATGTATATCAGAATTTGTATTCAGAAAGGGACCTACGGCCATTCCACCCAGTGTACTGTATAATTGATATAGCAACCACATAAGAAACTGAAATTAAGAAAAACAAAATAATGAGAAAAATGCTGCAGACATGGAACACTTCTACCTGTATGTTCTGGTTTCACACAAGCTCAGACAAATTGAATAAGATGAGTAACTCATCCCAGTTCACCGCCATCTCTTTGAGCAATTAAATGGTATGTAAATTGCCAAACTGCTTGTCAATATATGAAACTGGCTGAGTGTAAATTTCCTCCAATGAAACATTGAGAAGAACATAGCCATTATCTTCAGTTTTCACCACACACTGTCTTCCCTAGCCAGTGACGCCTCTCCTTTCCTTAGCAATTGCCTGAGACTGAATCAGATTGTTCACAGACATGGCATTATATTTAACCCTAAAATAAAGTATAGACCAGCGCATCGGCTGCTGAAACATTCAGCCATGCTTTTGTTATCTTTAGATTTGACTACTCCTACCCACCCTTAATCTGCCTTCCATGTTCCACCTTCTGTAAACTTGAGATTAGCCAAACCTCAGCAGCCTCATATACTAAGTCACACCATGGCTGAGATTTTATGACATTAAGTGTCTCACCCACTTGCTGAAGAGTTGGCCAGACACCTGGGATGACTTCCTGCTCTTCCTTTCTCCATTCAGGCTGTGTGAAGGATAGGGCCTTTCTCCAAAATCAAGTCTCCAGAAGTGGAAATCCTGTTAAATCAGAACAACTAGCAAGTCAGAGGTTGACAACTCTCATGCTTAGCAACACCGCTGTGAAAACTGTGGCTCCTCCCAGGAGGACACCCAACATCCAGTGGACCAACATGCCAGTTAAGTGCTTTTTGTGTGAGGGCAGGTCTTGTGGTGTTGGTGGTCACAGAGAGTGGGGAAGTAAGGGCAGGAGTATGACTTTTAGAAACTATCACCCATGCTTAATGTTCAGTCCCTCAAATAACCCCTCCTGTCCTTGATTGCACTGGTTTAAAAGTTAGGTATGCTGACATTTTAATGTCTTGTTTAGAACGAAGATAATTGCATTTCTGGTGCGAATGGCTTCTAAATTGGTCATTATTGGCCATTTTGTGGCTTCAGTCGATGGTGGAATGGGGTGATCTTGGGGCTTCCAGCTCAGAATTTAATGCAGGCAGAGGTAGGAAATGACCATAGTTTGGGATGCCATTTTCCTACTTAATTATGTTGCCTTCCTGCATCCAGAACCATCACCTCCAGGAGCAGAAGATTTTGCCCCAGATTTCATTCACCTCTCATCTGGTGCTTGCTGACTTACATTGTTAACTGGTTGAGCAATATTTTAACTTTAAAATGCTCACATTTTGCCTAACGTTGCCTTTTGTGGCTTGGTGTCAGATTTTGCTTTGTAAGACTCTTATAATGCTTTTAAATATGTTGCTACATTACAGGCATTTTATTTTGTTCTTTCATGGGATGCAGGAAGACCTAGGGGTTCAGGTGCATAATTCTTTAAAATTTGCATCACAGGTAGACAGGGTGGTTAAGAACGCGTTTGGCGCATTTGCCTTCATTGCTCAGACCTTTGAATATCGGAGTTGGGAAGTCATGTTGAGGTTGTGCAGGACATTGGTGAGGCCACTTGTGGAGTACCGTGTACAGTTCTGGTCCCCCATAATAGGAAGGAGATTATTAAACCAGACAGGGTTCAGAAAAGATTTATTAGGATGTTGCCGGGATTGGATGGTTTCAGATATAAAAATAGACTGGAAAGACTTGGACTTTTTTCACTGAAAGGTGACCTTATTGAGGTTTATAAAATTATGAGGGACATAAATAAAGTGAGTGACAAGGGTCTTTTCTCTAGAGTAGGGGAGTTCAAACCTAGTGGGCATATTTTTAAGGTGAGAGGAGAAAGATTAAAAAGGACATGAGGGCCAATTTTTTTACACAGCAAATGGTTCGTGTGTGGAATGAACTGCTGGAGAAAGTGGTGGATGCAGGTACAGTTATGTTTAAAAGACATTTGGATAAGTTCATAAATAGAAAAGGTTTGGAGGGATATGGGCCAAGCGCAGGCAGGTGGGACTAGTTTAGTTTGGGAACATGGTTGGCATGGCCAGGTTGGACCGAAATATTTGTTTCCATGCTGTATGACTGTATGACTCTGTGTGGTTAGGCCAGTGTTTAATCCCTGTATTTATTGTCCTTGAGTTGCCTTTTCACCCACTGCTGTGATTGCGATACAGGTAGACCTACAATACTGTCAGGAGGGAGTTTCAAGGTTTTTAAGATATAGTTGTGGTTACTGTTTTATATTATTGATGGTTGTAAATAGTTCCAGGTGAAACAAATGAGCCTTCTCAAGTATTTTGTATAGATTATAGATACACAAGAGGATTTTGTTGAAAATCAACTTTTAACCACAGCATTGTAATGATTGATACTATCTTTGTGTTTTACAACTTCATTTCAAACTGTTTTTTAACCAAAGACAATTGTTAAAATGCTTTTACTGACTTTCTCCCAAAAGGACTCTGTTATTGGAGTTCTAATGATAACTTATCACTAGGCCTTACCATCAGTGCCATAACAAAGATGGCAGTGAAGTGTCTTAAAGACAACCAAACAAACCTTTCTGATCTTTATCCATCCTATGAGCAACATCCAGAGCTTGCATATCAACTCTACAGGACAGCTTGGCTTAGAATTCAAAGTATCAAAAAGTCACAAGAATAGTCCCTTATTCTACTGCTATGCAGCCTAACAGATAATGCTATAATTTACTGTACCTTCACGTGCCACTTTTTTGTTTATCTGTCCATTCAATCGTAAATAGAAAATGAGTTTCCTGCCCGGTTGCTCTGTGCAATTTCAGGCAGGCCTCCCAAGCCCTATTTAAGTGAGAGTTCATATCTTAAAGTGAGTTTTTTGTCGCCTTATATTTCAATGTTATATGCCTGAAAAGAGGTGAATCTTTTCAGGCAATGAGACTTAGAGATCCTCCTTGATCGAGATCATGGTGGGGGAGGTCAGGACAAGCAGAGTGCTAGTGTTTGCATTGATAACAACCATTGAGCAGGCCTCAATACAAATTCCTGAGAGGGTCAACATCAAGAGCATCATTCCCAGAATCTGGTTTCAATGTTGAATGACGTTTGGTGGCTTCAGAGCAGCACAAGTTAACTGCAGCTATTTATTTCTGTATCTTTGGCAACATAGTGCAGTTAATAATCCCTTGATATGAACTCTTAAAAAGACTGTGTGTGCGATTTTGTGGCAGGTGGTAAAACGTCCTGACCTTGGCAGCATAAGGACAGGAAGATCTAAATTCCTGTGCTGTGTCTGTGTAAGACCATCGGCCTTCTGCCCAGAACTGATTGGAGGTGGTAGCTGCTTCACTGGGAAAGGGTTAGGCAAAAGAAGGTGTCACTGGGGTCTGAAGAAATGATTCCCACCCCAGCATAGAACTACCTGACTCCTTGTGTTGCATGGTCAGGGAAGAAGGGAAGACAAGGGTAAAGGTGACTTTACTGGTGTTTCTGAACCCATAAGATAAGTTCTTAACATAAAAAAAAAATTCCTTTCTAAGCATCTTCTGGACTTGACTGTGTTGACCTGATGCCTTCAGTACCCAATATGCATCCTTAAGGAGCTTCTGGTAGACGATTCTAGTACAGGTTAAAATAGGAATCAGTGGAATCTTGGAGTGATCTTAAGGAGCTGGCAAGGTTGCAGTTATCTCTTACATGACCTACTCAGTTAAACTGTGTTTGTTGCCACAGCCACTGTAGCGTGCACACTCACCACCTGTGCACTTGCAGTGCCTGTGATGTCATTACCAGTGACAGCGTAGTACTTGTGTAATGGCTATCACAACATTATTTTATATTGGGTGTATCAATAAATTTTCATCTGTAGATGCAACAGGCTACATGGGCAATTTCCAGTTATATTGTTGTCCCAGTTAAATTGATGGCCTTTGTTGTCCGAGTGTACTGAAGAGGGAAAGTTTATCGTGTCATTTTGCTGCTAGCTGGTGTTCATGTATCCTGATGGCTAGTTTCCTTCCAGTCTGGCCCATGTAATGTTTTTGGCAGTTCTTGCACGGTATTTTGTACATTATGTTGGTCCTGCATGTCGTGGGTATGGGGTCTTTGGTCCTTGTGAGCGTTTGTCGTAGTGTGGCTGTGGGTTTGTGTGCTATCCTGATTCCTAGTGGTTGTAGGAGCCTCGCTGTCCGTTCCGATATGTTCTTGACATACAATAGTGTGGCCAGTATATTACGTGTGTTGTGTTTTCTTGGTGTTGTCTATCTAGTAGGCATCTGTGGATGAAGTTGGTGGGGTATCTATTGATAGCGAAGACGTTGTTTAGGTGCTCTTCCTCCTCCTTGCGAAGTTCCGGTATGTTGCAGTGGGCTACGGCCCGTTTGAATAGTGTCCTTACACAGCTTTGTGTGGTCAGTGTGGGTTGCCTTCCTGTATACTGTGGTTTGGATTTCCCTGTTCATCATTTGTTCTACCCTGACATCTAGGAAAAGAAATTGATTACAAAAACAAAGTTGCTGGAAAAGCTCAGCAGGTCTGGCAGCATCTG
>JAHRHZ010000098.1:21947611-21960154 GCA_024137785.1 Ginglymostoma cirratum
GCCAGACCTGCTGAGCTTTTCCAGCAACTTTGTTTTTGTTCCTGATTCACAGCATCCGCAGTTCCTTCAGTTTTTATTTTAAAATTGATTGTTGTTTTCCTCTTCTCTTGTGAATTTGATCCCGGTGAATATGTTGTTGATGGGGTGGTGTGTCTCTTCTAACTTAGTGCATTTAATGATGACAAATGTGTTGTCCATATATTGTATCCACAGTTTTGGCTGTATGTGGGGAAGGACTGTGTGTTCCAATCTTTGCATGTCTGTCTCTGCAATAAGTCCTAAGATGGGTGACCCCGCAGGTGTGCCATTAATCTGTTTGTGTACTTGACTGTTAAAGGTGAAGTGTGTGGTGAGGCATAGGTCCAGTAGCCTGAGTATGTTGTCCTTGCTGATGGAGCTGTCAGTCGGCGTTCCTGTTTCCTCTGGTGATGGGGCCAGTGTTTCTTTGGCTAGTGGGACGTCAATGGATGTAAATAGGTCTGCAACATCAAAGGATACCATAATCTCATCACCGTTGATTTTGATGTTCTTGAGGTTATTGAGGACATCCTGGGTTGAGTGGATGGAGTGGGGTGATTCATCGACCAGGAGTTTCAGTCTCTGTTGTAGGTCCTTGGCTTGGCTAGCTTGTATGTAGGTGTACTCAGTAGGGAGACAGTGGGTCTGAGGGGGATGTCTGGTTTGTGTACTTTGGTGTAGAAGCGGTGGGGCGTGGGGAGGGGTGGTGTTCGAGCCTTCTGGTTTCATTTTTATGTAGTCTGTCTTGGTTATTTATCCTGCATTCTTTAGTCTCTTCAGTGTCTGGGTGATCCTATTTCCTAGCTGTGGTGTTGGGTCTATCTCCACCTGTTGGTAAGTGTCTGTATCTGCAAGCAGTGCCTGTGCTTTTTCAATGTAGCTTGGTTTGTTCATAATGACAGTCATGCGCCCTTTTTCTGCTAGTAGGATTATGATGTTCCTGTCTTTCTTGAGTCCTTTAAGTGCTTTTCTCTCTGATGTGTTTAGTGCATCCAGATCATTCCTCCGGTTCAATGCAGGGTTTATAGTCTGTCGGGTGGCCTGCTGAGTTTCGTCCGTGAGTCCATTGTTTTTTAGTGTAGGTTCCAGAGCAGCCATGTCTTGGCCCATACCAACGACCTGCAGGGCCAATGTAGGGTACAAAATACCATGCAAGGACTGTGAAAAACATTACATTGGCCAGACAGGAAGGAAACTAGCCATCTGGATACACAAATACCAGCTAACAGCGAAATAACACAACGAACTTTCCCTCAGGCAACAAAGGCCATCAATTTAACTGGGACAATGTGACCATCCTGGCTCAGGCCAACCATTGACACTCACGGAAATTCCTAGAGGCCTGGTTCTCTACCCATAATGTAATCAATAAACATGTGGAATTAGACCCATATACAAACCGTTGCAAAAAAGAACTGGAAATGACACAAAACACCTCACATAAATGTCAGCAGCATAGAACAACATCGCTTTGTCAGAGGTTGCGCTGATGATGTTACCTAGCATGATAATGAAACGTCTGTATGATAACCAGCCTGCCCAGTGAGCAACTCAACAACCTCACCCACAACCCTAGCTACAAATCTTCGTAATAACCTTGGTTTACTATTCTTTACTCATGGACATACTGCTGGTAGGAAAAGATTGTAAAGTAGTAAATTATTCCAAAAGATTTTTAACAATAGAAGCATTTAAGGGACATGATTATCAGAATAAAAGTCTTGTTGGCTTGCTTCGAAAATGAGAATATCGCTAATATTTACTTGGTATGACACTGAAAGAAATATTGAAATCAGTAAAGATTTATGAAAATAAATTGTGCCTTTCATTGAACTGAACAAGTAGAGACATGTGATCTAATTGATATATATTTTGATTCATAAAAACATACAATCAGCATCTTCACAACGGACTTCGGATGAATGTGAATGTGAAACTTAATGACATCAAAAGCACAGTTGTAAACTGGATAATGGAAAGTAGTCAATAATCAAAATTGTTCTATATGATTTGGTTTGGTGTTAGCCTGAAGCTGTAATAATTGGTGATATTTTATGATGTTGATAAACTCTTTAACAATTTTAAAAGGTTCTTAAATTATTGGCTGCCTTTTATTTGGGTTTTAAATTGGAATGTGTTTGTTTTTGTATGAGATTAAGTATTTGAGCAGACTTAAAAATTTGAATGGGTTTCTTGAAAAGCTTTTTTGCTAACCATCAATTGTTTGAGTCAGACATGTTTTGGATTGTTAAGTCTTACATTTTAATCTCCAAATGGCTCCTGAAGTCTGTTCGTAACAGATACTAGTTGAGTAGCTTAAGAGGCAGCATGACTACAAGGGAACATAAGTTGGCATGGAGATGACATATGGGTATAAAGGGCCATTGGAGTGTATGGGAGCATGCACAGCTATAAGAGCTGAGGGACATACAGTGTCAAAAAAATCTAAAAAGAGTGAGGTGAGCCTTCTAACTACCAGTATTGGCACTTGCCCATCTTTATGACCATCTACGATCTGGTTTTGGGTTCCACAGGCCTGATGTGGGGCTGGCCTTGCTTGCCTTGGGCAAAAATTGGGTCCAATGTCAAGAAATTTCTGGATTGAGCTACCTATCTTACCACTGAAAATCAAACACTAAGACTGGATAACAAAGTGTGGAGCTGGAGGAACACAGAAGACCAGGCAGCCTCAGAAGAGCGGGAAAGTTGAGGTTTTGGGTTGGGACGCTTCTTCAGAAATCTAAGACTGGATGATGTGGCTCAAGGATGGGTTGATGAGTATCACCAGTGGAAACAGAGGATAGGGTAGCAGCTAGCAGTGAGGAACAGGAGCATTTGGAAGAGTATGAAAAAATATGCAACTTTTAGAAAGAAGGAATCTCTATGTTCAATGGTGGGGACAATGGGGGTATTCTGTGTCTCATGGCCCTGTCATTGTCAGAATAAATGGTCCACTGCGAGAGAGAGAGAGGTGATTAGTCATCAGAAAAGATCCACTCATCATTAGTATTTAGAAAAGGGTAATTAAAAGTAACACTTAATAAAACACAGCAGGGAATAAGGCAACCCAGGCAAGTTAGAAGTAAATATTATATTTAAACAAACCTTCCTGTTGGTAAATATCTCTTTTGTAATACAGCTAAAGCCTAAATATGACATGGCTTCAATTCATGTTGTGTTACAGTAATAAAGCAAACCCAGACCAAACACAGTTATAGCCTGATGTAGCTTGAGCAAAGTGGAGTGTGAGAGCGGAGGGAATCTCAGCTTTTTATCCTTTGTATCCATGGATTTTCACTACAGAATAATGCTTAAAAACAATGCTAAATTTGTAATATAAATGTGCCCTGGGCATATCTTATTCTCTCTCTCTGTGTTTTCCACTCTCTAATTTTCTATTGACTTTGTCTTGTTTGTCCTCTCTCTATCAGAAAGTAAACAATTCAAAGAAAATTGATTTCTTGTCAAAACGTTTCCAAAAAAAGTATAATTATCATCCCTTAATTTATGTTAAGGTTTTTGGGGAGAAAAAAAACATTTTTTACATTGAAATAATAGATTTTTCTCCCCCAAATTCTTGCTGTTTCTACTTTTAAGGGAGTACCCTACTACAGAGATTTTCTCTGCAAGTATTAAGCTACCATAACCAGTTCCTCTATTGTGTCCATTGTTTAGACTGCAAGATGTACAAATTGTAGGCATGTGCATGTTGAGAAACTCTTGGTAAACTTTCACCTTTCAAATGAATTAATTTCACGTTTTCAGATGAACTAAGGCCTCCAATGAAAAACATATTTATGTAAACAAAAATGTATGAGCAAATGTAATCATTGTTTTTGCTTTTAGTATGTAGCAATCCTTAAGTCCTGTTGAAATAAGGATTGAAGGTGACAACAGCAATTGTATTAAAAGTATTTGGAGAAAGTTAGTCAGTCTGCCCTTGCTGTTTGTCTTTTTTGTCACTGACTAGTGGTTTTTATTTGTCTATCGGCAATGTTCTTTATTTTTTCTCGTGTTTTTGTTCATTGGATGTTGGCCTTATTGACCTGGTCAGTGTTTATTGCCCAAATTGTCTTTGAGAAAGTGGTGGTGAGCCACGTTTATGACTCACAACTACTGTCTTGCTACTTTTTGAAAGGTAATGATCAATTCATGTTCTCTTGTGATTTGTGAGCTTTAGGAATATGTAATATGAACAAATCAAGTTCAAATCTTACACTAAAATCCACTTGATTTGCAATAGTGTTGAAGTGAGCTGTCAGAACATGGGCCTGAAATTTGACAGAAGGGACATAAACTGTCATACTAATTTTATTTTAATACTAGTAAGTTGCTTGTGGTGTTACAAACTCTGTCAGTTGATGAGTACATTTCCTTTTTTTATACTAGATGGCAATGAATTTAGGAGCAAAAACAGTAAGACATAGTCTCAGAGCACTGCAGGACTGAGAGAGAAAAGCCTGGTGGTGAGGCTAACCTGACAGTTCTCAATACTTTCTTGGGCTAAGTCATTGAGTGGAATTAACACAGACACAGATTCTTGATTAGTAAGCTGATCAAAGATTATGGGAAGAAGGCAGGAGAATTGTGGTTGAGAAGCCAGGATCAAATGGTGGAGCAGTCTCGATGGGTTGAATGGCCTAATACTGCTTCTGTATCTTATGGTCTACTGGCTAGAAACCAGAATTACAAAACAAAGAATTCTAGAGCCTTGGAGTAGGGCTGGGAATGGGGAGGGGTGTTGGAGGGATGAGGAAAATGAGAAAAAACAATCTTGGATGGTAATGTCAATGTATTCCCTCCTCTTCGTTTTTCCCAGAGGTGGCCTCTGTGTTCTGGTGGTGACTTACTCAACAACAGAAGCAGCTGCAAGGCAATTGAGGCTGTTATTGAAACAATTAGCAGGCATGTTCCAAGGGTAGTGGAGTTTTGCTTATGGCACACAGGCCTCCTGCAGTGTTGGCAGCTCAACAGTTTACAGGAGGCAAACAGGTGGAGGTAGGATTGCCATTGATGGCGAAGAAGTCACTGCTTTTACATCAGTCATTTTACTTCTCCATTTCATTCAGTTCAGTCTCATCCATTCAATCCCTCAATAAATAAACACAATAACTGTCCAGATCTTCCCATCTCCATATAGTTGGAAACTGAAGGTACCGCAGAGATACCTGTCAGGATCCCTTGGAGGTCCCCTCGCATTTACTCCTCTCACAATCATTGAATAGCACATTGAAAAACTATTTATGTGGCCCAAAACCTTGCAATATGTTAATAAATGAAGAAGTACCAGAATATGGCAGCTAATGCTATGGAAAGAAGGTGTGACTTAGCTTTCTCTGATAATTCTGTTCCACTAAGAAAGACTCCGATATCAGGTATGCTTTGCATTTCTGAACAGCGAGATTTGGAAATCCTAGCCAGGTATGTGGAGATCAGTTGTGATATAAAAAGTAGGAGCAAGAGCAGCAATCTGTTGGTGATTGATCCTCCTGGAACATTGGGGTCAATGAAGGCTGCCAGACACTGTTGCAATTTCACATGTGGAATTGTGCCCCCCCCCCACCCTCCATTCTCAAGGTCACTCACCTGTTTGTTAATTGGGTGGTGATCCTGGGGACACCTGTTTCATTGGATACCTCCTGAAAGATTGCAGTCTCAAAGCTGCAGCAATTGGGATGGTCACCTGGGAATAGCCCTACTGTCCACTAGAAACCTAAGCTGCTTACTGGCTGACATTAATTCTGACCATCAATGCCTTGACTTTGAAATTCACATCCTCATGTTCAAATCCTTCCATGGCATCAGATTTCTCAATATCTGTGACCTATTCAACCCCACAAGCTGTGTGTTACTCTAAAGGTGGCTCCTTCTGTGTCCCCATCTTAATCCAATCACTGGTAACCATGGCTATAACCATCTGGTCCCTAAATTCCAGAATGCTCTTGCTAAATATTTGGTGTCTGTACATCTCTTTCTTTAAGATCCTATCCTTAAAGCTATATGTTTGACCAAACTTTTATTCATCTATACAAATTCCTTTTATTTGGCTCAGTGCCAATTTGTGTCTGATCAGTGAAGCAACTTGGGTAGATTTCCTACCTTAAATGTACAATATACATTCAAGTTATTGTTCTTGGATATGTTCACCTGTAACTGATATCAAGTTATATTAATTAGCTTTGAACTTCAACAATAAACATGATCAATGAATTCAAAAAGTAAACAGCAAATGGTATAAGGTCCAATTATCATGTGTATTTAATTCCCTCTAGGTAGTGAAGTTTTAGTTTACACCATTCAGTATCGACTGCAATATCAAACATTACCAAAAGGAGAAAAAGCATGAAGTTCAATACCAAAGGAAATCAATAAGCTACCCAAAGTGTGTCAATGTGACTTAGTACAGCACGTGTTCTTCCAAAGTTTACTGTGTTGGACTTGTTGAAATGGTGTGTAAGGTTGATCAAACTTTTTTTCCCTGTAGTATGGTGAAACTACAAGTGAATAGAGGTTATCAAATGCAGCACAGGAGCAAAGTGGTTATGTTTCTGGACATCCAAGTGGATGGAGTAATGATTTGGAGACATGAATATAAATCCCATCATTTGCTTTGGGAAATTTGAATTTAATTATAAATAAATCTAGAATTATAAGCGTCAGTAATGGTGGCCAAGAAACCACTAAACCATTGTAAAAATTCATCTTGTCCACTGTGGCTTTAATGGAAGGAAATCTGTCCTTGTTTACTGGTCTGGCCTGTTTGTGACAACAAATAACCTATGGCAGTGCATAATCCTTAGTGACCAGTCACACAAGCTGCTGAAGAGGGCAGCTCACCCTCTCAGAAACAATGTGGATGGACTTGCAATAAATGTTAGCCTTGCTGGCAATGTCCAGATCCTGGGAATTTTTTATTAAAAAAAAATGAAAATTCTAATACCATCAGAAAAAAAGAAACACAAGGAAGTTAAGGAGGTACTTTGATTTCAAAATGTATGTGGGCAATCTTCATTTATCAGTGACCCTACTGCTGCTGCCCAAAAAGCAAAGTATTTGGCTGAAATACTTGGAAAGCCTGATTCTATTTGGTTTGAACATTGGAGGTTACTGCAATGCCACACATACGGTAAAAACTGTTGTTATTTCCAATGTAAAACCATACTGGAAAGCCCTCATGAAGGAGGTCTTATTTTGGTTACTAAAGAGTTTTATTCAATGACATAATCAGCGTGAAGCTTAGATGAAAATTAAATAATTTTCGAGCTTGATTGATGTTTCCCACGAGTAGTACCTCCAACTTCAATGAAAATGTTCTGTTTGCGTATCAGTGCACTCTGGGAAACGTAGTTACATTGGAACTAAAATGGAAACTATGATTCCCACAATGCATCACTCCCAGGGAGAGCCACAAACAAAACTTGATCACAGCAGCTGAAATTTGCATCATGAAGGCTCGATTAAATGTTGAACTTAAAAACAAAGGCTTAACACATAAGAGGCAGGCAGAAATTTTTACTCTTAAATAAGTTTGTTGATTTTGTCCAAAATTATATAATTTATTTTTGAGCAAATATAATTCTACTTAGGTAACTGATAGCAGTGAGCCTGGAAAATTGAAGCTGATAATATTACGAGGAAATGTTTAGAGTGATTTAATCAATTAGTTTTAAGGAACCTGATGTTTGTGATTAGAAATTCGAAAAAAAATGGAGATATTGATTGCTTGGTTTTCTGTTTGCTACTTATTTCTCTTTGGTATTATAAGTTTTTTTTAATTCACTGACAGTTAATCAATCTAGTATTTCATTTCTAACAAGTGGTCAATTGTACTAATCATTGTTTTATTTCTTACAATGGTAGCACTTTGGGGTGTGACTTTTAAGGTGGTTCTTTTGTGAACACAGTTCTAGGTGTGATGCCTTTTGAAAGGTCTGTCATAATACAAAGACTGCAAATTTCTTTAAAATTAATTAAATTCAGAGTTAGACATTGACCACTGCTTCTGAAAGGCAGTTTGGTGCATTTCACACATGAGCTGGTTGTTTGAGACCTGTTCTCCACAGAGTTGGAAGGAGACAGAGATGTTCATCTTCAAAGGTTGCAAATTTGAAAAGGCAGAACCAGTGTATTAAAACTGCAAAGGCATGTCTACTAACATTCAATCAGTGAATTTATGTTACACTCTGATGCCTTGCTTCCTGCTTTCTAGATATTAATTTTGGTGCAAAAACATCCATTTGCTTCATTTTCCTTGTTTTTTTTCTGGTACACAGAGTTATATATAAATAATTGGCAGTCAGTAGGTCATCCTGAAACAGGAAAGCAGGAGATTAGCTCTTGCATGTGCATCTCCTATTGAATGTAAGTGATCTGATGCTCTTTTCTTGTAATGGTTCTTGATGTAATTTCTTCTGGTAGTCCTTTGAAGCATGGTAGAAGCTTGCCATTGATTAGAATTCATTGCGCTGCAGCTATCACACAGTTCTGGTTGACCAGGAAAATCACCTGCTATAAGACATATTAAAGGACATATTAACAGAAAAACAATCATTGAACTCCCCTTTTTTTTTCAAATTTCTATTCACAAAAATCAGCTTCCTTAAAACCAATTGATCAAATCACTCTAACCATCTTGTCACAATATTATTAGTTTCAATTCTGCAAATTGAGATGTAACCTCTTTGGTCATATTATTGCCTACATTTGGTCAAGTTCTGCAGTGTTTCTTGAAACTGAAGCATCTAGTTCAACAGCAGGGATATTACCAACTGTGCTACAAAACCTCCTCTGGTGTAATACTGTCATTTAGTCACTTCGGGCCTTTATTGGGTGTTACAGTTTCTATCACAAGGCCTCAGTGGTGCCAATATTGTCAATGTATGCTAGGATGTTTCATCTCATGACCTCTGACTAAACTGTGCCCATGCAGCTGTTACTGGTTACTCTATACATCAATCATTCCAGTGCCTCATGACCCTAGGCTAACCAGTCACCTTTGTTTTCTAATTAGATTAATCTTGGCTGTCTGTCAAACAGCCATTTCCCCCATTCTGCAATATTTAAATAACTAATAATTCTCCGTTCAAATAAATTGTGTAAACACTGTTTGAAATAGTTCTGTGATTTTTTTCTGATTTGCAGCAGTGGCCTACATTCACATGAACAAACAAGTTTGATGCATGACTAGGCCACTTAGCCATCAAGCTTGCTCTACCATTCATGGCTCACCTGATTACTTCACATTCCCACCTATCTTCAATAATACTTCATATCTTTGTTTATTACGAAATTGTTTAACTCTGCCTTAAAAATATTCAAAGACTCTGTTCCTCAAAAGGCAGTGGAAACAGAGTTCCAAAGGCTCATGACCCTCAGTGATAAAAGAAGTTCCCATCACCTTTGTTTTAAATGGGTGATCCTTTATTTTTGAACTGTGGCCCCTAATTCTAGATTCTGTCACAGATGAAAACATCCTTCCCACACAGATCCTGTCCAGGCCCCTCAACTGCTCATATGTTTCAATCAAGAAGCCTCTTATTTTTCTAAATTCTAATGGATCTAACCTCAGGAGGTGAGTTACCCACTGAAGAATCAGAAGCCTGCTCTCATAGCTATAGTGTTTATATGATTGGTCCAGTTAAGTTTCTGAAAAATGGTGACCCCCTGGGATGTTGATGATGGGAGATTCATTCATGGTTTGTTAATTGATTGTTGAGGGGAGATGGTTATTGCCTGGCACTTGTGTGACATGAGTGATATTTGCTACTTATTAACCCAAGTCTGGATGTTGTCCAGGACTTATTGTATGTGGGCATTGACTGCATCAGTGTCGAAGGTGCTGTGAAAGGTGCTGAACACTGTGCAATCATCAATGAACATCCCTCACTGCTGACCTTATGATCGAAGGAAGATCTTTAAAAAAGTGGCTTAAGACATTTGGGCCTAGGACACTATAGTGAAGAATTTCTGCAGCGATTTCCTGAGACTCAGATAATTAACCTCTGACAACCACAACTATTCATTACTCATTCATGGGATGTCGGCATTACTGGCTGGGCCAGCATTTATTGCCCTTCCCTAGTAAATCCATGCTTAGTCCAATAAAGTCATAGAGTCATACAACACGGAAACAGGCCCTTTGACTTAACACATCCATGCTGACCAGGTTTCCTAAACTGAACTAGTCCAATTTGCCTGTGTTTGGCCCATATCCCTCTAAATCTTCAGCGATAGCAAGGATTGCAGATGCTGGAGTCAAAGTCACTACAGTGTGGAGCTGGAGGAACACAGCAGGTCAGACCTTTCCCAAAATGTCAACTTTGCT
The DNA here is from genome assembly GCA_024137785.1 of Ginglymostoma cirratum. Taxonomy (NCBI): domain Eukaryota; kingdom Metazoa; phylum Chordata; class Chondrichthyes; order Orectolobiformes; family Ginglymostomatidae; genus Ginglymostoma; species Ginglymostoma cirratum. The sequence goes on from JAHRHZ010000098.1 coordinate 21,957,954, forward strand.
GCTCCTCTAATACTATCAGACCTGCTGAGTTCTTCCAGCTCCACACTGTATTGATTCCCTCTAAATCTTTCCTATCTATGTACCTGTCCAAATGTCTTTTAAATGTTGTAATTGTATCGACCTCGATCACTTCCTCTGACAGCTCATTCCACAAATGCTGCACCCTCAGTGTGAAAAAGCCTTGACTTCAAACACAGTCACTCTCACTTCATCTTTGGAGTTCAGCTTTTTTGCCCATATTTAGTTGAAGGCTGCAATGAGGTCAGGAGCTGAATGGCCCTGGCAGAATCCGAACTAAGTGTTAGTGAGCAAGTGATAACTGAGCATGGTCACTTGACAACATTGTTGAGTAAGCCTGCCATCACTTTGCTGATGGTCAATATAGACTGAGGGGCAGTAATTAACGAGCTTAGATTTATCCTGCTTTTTGTGGACGGGACCGAACTTGGCAATTTTATACATTGTCTAGTAGACACTTGTGTTGTAACTGTATTGGAACAGCTTGACAAGAGGCGCAGCTAATTCTAGAACATGTCTTCAGCACTGTTTCCAGAATATTGTTAGGGCCCATAACCTTTGCAGCATCTGGTACCTTCAGTGGTTTCTTAACATCATATGGAGTGAATCAAAACAGGTGAAGGCTGACATCTGTTATGCTGGAAACCTCAAGAGAAGGCCGAGATGGTCCATGGTGTGTCTGACTGAAGATGGATGCAAATGCTTCAGCTTTGTCTTTTGCACAGAGGTGCTGGTTTCCCCATCATTGAGGATGGGGATATTTGTAGAGCCTCATCCTGCCACTAGTTATTTACTTGTCCGCCACCGTTCACAGCTGGATATGGTAAGACTGCAGAGTGTAGATCTGATCCATTGGTTGTGGGATCACTATGCTTTGATAATTGAATGTGCTTCTGCTGTTTGGCACACAAGTTGTCTTGTGTTGTACCTTCACCAAGTTGACACCTCATTTTTAGGTCAGTCTGGTGTTGCTCCTTTCAGGTCCTCTTGCAGTCCTCATTGAACCAGGGTTGATTTCCTGGCTTGATGATAATGGTAGAGTGGGGCTGTGTTGCACCCTGTGGTAATAGATTGTGGTTGAATACAAGCCTGCTGCTGTTGATGGCCGACAATGCCTCACGGTTGCCCAGGCTTGAGTAGCTAGATCTGTTTGAAGTCTGTCCTATTTAACATAGCGGCAAACACCAAAATGGAGGGTGTCCTCAATGCAAAGAGGATACTTTGCCTCCACAGGGACTGTGAAGTGACCATTTCTATCCATACTGTCATGGGCACACCTGTGACAGTTAGATGAGGAAGGTGTCAAGTAAGATTTTCCCTTTTATTGGTTCCCTCAACCCTTGCTGCAGACCAAGTGAAGCAGCTATGTCCTTTAGGATCTGGCCAGCTCAGTTAGTGGTGCTAATGAGCCATTCTTGGTGATGCTCATTGAAATCCCCCACCGAGAGGTATATTCTGTGCCTTTGTTACCCTCAGTGCTTTCCTCCAAATGGTGGTTAACATGGAGGCATGCTAATTCTTTAATGGAGAGAGGAAGGGGAGGAGAGTGATGGGGGCTAAGTGGTCATCAGCAGGAGGTCTCCTTGCCCATGTTTTACCTGATGGCACAAAACTCCTTGAGATCTGGAATCAATGTTAAGGACTCCCAGGGCAACTTCATCTAGATTTTATAACAGAGTGGTGAGTCTGTCTTGCTGATGTCACCTGGCATACCCAGGGTTGGTGATGATTGTGTCTGGCGCACTGTATTGGCAACCCTTAAGTGATGCCCACAGCTGAAAACGAGGCCAGAAATCCTATAATGGTTGTATTCTATCAGACAACAATTGACGAGAGAGAAAATTTCCCATCTTGAAGGCACAGGGGAGGTGATGGCCTAGTGGTATTATTGCTGGACTGTTAATCCAGAGACCCAGATGATATTCTGGGATCCCAGGTTCAAATACTGCCACGGCAGATGGTGGAATTTGAACGCAATAAGTATCTGGAGTTAAGAGTCTAATGCTGACTGTGATTCCGTTGTTGAATATTGGGGGGAAAACCCATCTGGTTCACTAATGCCCTTTAGGGAAGGAAGCTGCCATCCTTGCCTGGACTGGCCTATGTGTGACTCCAGACCCACAGCAATATGAGATAACAAGCGTGGGGCTGGATGAACACAGCAAGTCAAGCAGCATCATAGG
>JAHRHZ010000098.1:21966372-21983447 GCA_024137785.1 Ginglymostoma cirratum
TTTTCTGACGAAGGGTCTAGGCCCGAAACGTCAAGTTTTCCTGCTCCTATGATGCTGCTTGGCCTGCTGTGTTCATCCAGCCCCACGCCTCGTTATCCCCTTTCTCTTTTAGTGTGTTTTTAAAATTCTGCTACAAGTAGACTATAATCCGAAAAAGTAGAAATGTTGTCTTCCTGATAGAATCAACAATTTATGGAAATTGTTCATCATACACTGTTTTTATTTAAAACGTCATGCACCCTGCTTTGTTTTCTGTGAGCTGTTCAGTGTATACTAAAGGAAGGTGAGTTAGAGATATTTGTTATAGAGGATCGCTGCGTACTCTTGGAAGTTCTGTGGGCCAAATGCCTGCATCTGATTTTTTAAAAATGTTTTATTTGACCCATGGTATTTAATGGCCAATTTAGGCTTGAAGGTATTAAATAGCAAATGAAGCCATATGATACATTATTTGCATTGTATCTTCTGTGAGATTTGAAGTGGTTGAACATGTTTTTGTGTCTGAGAATGCACAAAATAGACCAGTAGAGAGAGAGTTAAAAGAAAACTGAGGTGTTATATTGTTTGAATAGGGAGGGAACTTAATACTTAAAACATCCTTAAGTTAGGAATGACACACAAGTAGGAAATCTTCAGTAATGTAGGAACATAAGAATTAGGAGTGGGAGTAGGCAATCCAGCCTTTCGAACCGGCTGTGCCATTTAACAACATCATGGCTGATCTTATCCTAGGCTCAACTCCACTTTCCTGCCAGTTTCCCATTGCCCTGCATCCCACTTTTCATCAGAAATCTATCTATTTCTTTTTTGAATCTGTTGCTTGGTTCTGCCTCCACTGCACTCTGGGGCAGTGAGTTCCACAGATTCAGTAAGAAAGACCATTACAGAGCTATTTGAATGTTAAGTTTTTGATTCTAGCTGTTAAAATTCAACCACAAGCCTACTGGAAGAAAACAAAACCCAGAAAGTGGTGGAAACACTCTGCAGGTCTTGCAGTATCTGTGGAGACAGAAATAGTGGTCACATTTGAGATCTGTGACTTTTCATCGGCACTCATACCTAAAACTTTTCCTCCCCCTCCATAGCTCCTGCCACATCTGCTGAGTGTTCCCAGCATTTCCTGTTTTTTAAGAATAGATTCACTGGTATTTTAGTTTTGCAATAGCATAATTAGAAGAGTTTATTCAGTAGTTCTAGGTGTGATCTGCCTTACTTATTATCAAAAAGGTGTTAACTATTTATAGTAATCTTGTTTTGGTCATTATATTTTGTAGGTCTGATCACCCAAGAACAATGTAGGGAATTATACAGCAGGTTACTGATTGTGTCATTTTACATGGTAATTGTAGAAGCCTTTGATGGTTTCAGCCATACCCATTTGATCTCCTTTGTCTAAATGCATCTATTAGAAACTTTGCCAGATTCCTCTAATACCACTTTTAAGTTGTGATGATGGTATTTTAGGAAAATGATTCACAAGTTTGCATTACTTGCTACTTTCTTGGTTTGTACTGGAGCATGAAATTCTGAAGAAAGGTCCAGACACGAAACGTCAGCTTTCCAGCTCCTCTGATGCTGCCTGGCCTGCTGGGTTCATCCACCTTCACACTTTGTTATATAAGGTGATTCTGTGGTCAGTTTATTAGCATTTCCAATATTTAATCCATTTCATGTTTTATAATGTTAGTTTGAAGCACTTTAGGACATTTTGTAATGCTAAAGGCACTTTATAAATAAAACCTGTTGTTGTTGATGCAAATATGCTTACATTAGTGCCATACTTTATGCACGCCCCAACTCCATAATTCTCCTCCCTCTAACTAGCCTCTCATATAGTTTGAAGTAATGGATGTGAAAAGCTATGTATTACATTAGCATGGCTCCCAGTACCTTGGGGACAGGCCTGTCTATGGTTGGCGTTAATATATTCCAGAGCTGCATAAAATCACTTATGAAATGTGCCAAGCCTCCCTGCAAACTAGCAGAAATGCTCATTCGCCTGTGATGCTTAAGTGTTTTTATTAATGTGAATTCCTGTAAGTTCACTATTATTTTTGAACACTTGCATATGGAGAGAGCTATTTTACATTTTTAAGTCCACCTTGCAGGACTCCATTGTGACCTTCCAAGGATTGCCTTGGATAAAACATTTAGTTGGTGGAAAATCTTCTATAAAAGTTGTATCTATCATAAATTGGACATTTATTACGTCATCTTTCTTTTAACAGTTTCTGGTTAGAGCTCTTTCTGGTTGTTACCAGGCAAAATTTCAGTCACGCAAGTACCAGGTACTGCTCCAAACTTCTCAGCGAGCCATGAAGTGTTGGTATATACTACAGCCTTCGAAGAAAGCTGCCCACATAGATCTAATAATTTCTGTGGTGTGAATTTCCTCTTTTCTGATGCTAGTTTAAATCTAGTGCCAAGAGTAGGGGATCTCTGGATCCAATTTCCAGTTGGCCTGTTTCAATATGATCACATTCTCACAAGCAAGAAATTGGAAGTAAAATGCACCTTTGCTTTTAAATAAATGAGTGAAATTGGCACCTAAACATGGGATTAGGATAGATGCATGCTGAATTAGCATAATTATTACAATATTATTTTACTACATACTTTTTATTCTATTAGGCAAGTTTTGACTTCCAAAAATGCTATTTTGCTTTTGTTTTAGGACATGCAGCATTTGTCCCATAGTGATTATGAACTCACCACCCCATTAAAATGCCAGTGACCTGTTAGTCAATAAAGCGACTGTCTTCAGGGTTTTTATTTTGTCACAGCAAGCCTTGTATTGTAAGGTGGTGAGTTCAGGGATTTTTAATTGATTGCAGACCATGGGGATTTCCACTGTGCATCCTGCTGTAAAACCTTAGCGATTTGACAGCATCTTCTGGATTTTAATAATGAAAAGACATCCACCTGAAACATTGACTCTCGTTCTCACAGGTGCTGCCTGAGCTGCTGCTTTTTCCCAGCACTTTCAGTTTTTATTCTGTTTGCCAATAGCTGCAGTATTTTACTATTTAATGGTTTTTTGGAAAAAAAAACTCTGGGTGTGCCAAAATCTGTGACTCCACCCATAATAAATTTGCTATATTGGGGTTCTACCTTCAATGGCAATTACTCCAAATTTATATAGTACCTTTTAACATTGTACAACCTCCTAAAGCATTTCATATGAGTGTAATCAGAAATTTGTAGTCACTATTCCTAATGTCTCCTCCTTCTAGGTTTTTGTCAAAAAACTTGGTCAAGAAGTAGCATTTTTATGGGAGAGAGTGAGTTGGAGTGTTTTAAGGAGGGCATTCTAGAACCTAGGGCCTCAGCAGTTGAAGGTATGATAGCACTGAAAGCAAAGAATGCGTAAGACGTTGGAGTTGGAGGAATGCAGAATTCTTTGAAAGTTGGAGGTAGCTGCATATGTATGAGAGAAACATGGCTTAGATAAGGGACGTGCAAGACGATGGAAGAATTTGAATGTAAGGGTGTAAAATAACAATGTTGGCAGCTGAGAATCAGTATAAGTTGGTGAGTACAAGAAAAATGAACGACTGACTGACTGACTGGTTCTTCACAAGTTGTGATATGTGCAGCAGAGTTTGGATGAGCTCAAACTATTGAGGGGTGAAAGATGGTTCACTAGCCAGGAGAGCTTAGAATACTGCGCCTGAAGTTTACAAAAGCATGCATGAAAGTTTCAGCAGATGGGTTAACTACTGGAAATGTGTGCTGCGGAGATTGCATGTTAGATTTGTCACTTCTAAAAATTACAGTATTATCTATTTAAACCAAAGGATTTCTTTATGAAAGTGCCCTGACAGTACAGTTAATAAAAACATTCCCTGTAGTGCAATCTTGCGCCTGATCTTTTACACTAGTTTAGAGATGTTAGTTTATAAGGCAACAGTCAGAGATGGCTTTTTTTTACAGGTAGCTTAAGAATTTTTGTGACATTCTAAATTGGGAAAATTTCAAATTGACACTAACATTTGGCAAGAATGGTATAAATTGATGGAGCAGCATCAATCTCAAATTTCTTTAAGTCCAGTTTTGTGTTCATAGTTTTGTTAGAGATTTCACTGTGGTTTTTTTATACAGGCACCAGAATTGTTGCCATTTTGAGGGATGAGAGGGAGTGTTTTAAAGTATGTATTTTTGTTAACTCTCGGAAGAATAATGTGCCACTTAATATTGTGATGGGTCCACAATGATGGAGATCATTAAACACACTATCTCACATAGAACTCTGATCAGCTGGTGTATTTTGCAGAATGGTAATGTTTCTGTACTAGAGGCACTGAGAACTCATTAAAACAAAATGCTGACTGAATGACTGGTTTCTTACTGCCTAAGCATTCTTGGTGCTGATTGAATTGAAAATTGAAATGAACAGCTCTGACTATATTTTTTTCCTTCACTTCAACTGGGATGCGTCCTGACCTGTACAATGCAATGTAAGCAACGTACTAATGTTCCTATCTTTTGCTTCAACAGGTGTAAGTTTTTCAGCCTGACTGAAATGCCTGATGACTACACGTTAGTGTTAGATGAGGAGGGATTTAAAGGTACCTTTACCTCAAAAATATGCACTTCTCTTTCTCAAATGTTTATCTTCAGTTCACTACCTCAACTGAAATGCTATAGCATTTCTGTAATAGGATAATTTCCTATTGGTGGTATTTAAACTGTTGTACTAGGCAACAGTGGATTTCATTTTATTTGTTCAATATTTATAAGTTGTTATTTTTGTTCCTCTGTGCCTGACTTTAATAAGATTAATATCCTTAATACCTGTTTAATTTTCCCACAATTGACATTGTAACGTGCTGCTCTATGTCCTGTTTTAAATCATTTGTTAGCATATTTTGAATAGGTTGTCAACTGTGGTTTTTAAAAGCAGTATGGCAAAATATTTCTATGACAGTGTCTGAATGAAACAAATTTTTTAATGTGCATTATTAGCATTGCTCCTTAATACATTGCAATGTGCTTCAAATAGTCTCTTAGTGCCTGTTTGAAGTGTATTACCTCTTCTTTTGTGTTGACCAATATGATGGTTAATTTCAAAGACCCCCTGTTAGAATTGAAATTAATGATAGGTGAAACTGCTTTTGTTGGTTGAAGACCCTTGGAGAGCAACACCACCCAACTCTTCTTCAGAATGCTGTGAGATCTTCATGTTTCTTGAATGATCAGAAGAGAAAGAAGATAGGCATATATCATATATATCATATGCCTATCTTATCAGAAAGATGGCACTGAAACAATGAAGCAGCCCACAGTAATGTACTGAATTGCTTGTTAGTTGATGTACTTCATAATTGGACATAAACCTATATCCTTTCTACTGAGGTGTAGGTGCTGCCATTGAACCAAACTGATTCTCTGTATAAAGTTTAAAGTAGATTTCTAGAACATGCAGCTTGCACCTTAAGCCTCTGAAACATCATTTTCTTCAAATATTTAACACACTGGACGGGTACTTGAGGGGACTCCTTATCAGAGATTCAACAGCTGAATGCACTACAGCTACTATTTCCTGTGTTCATATTGCAGCATATTTACAACTTTCTAACATCACTTCTTGGAATGTCAATTCAGTAAGTCTCCTGTGTATTGATTATGATGGCAAGGATCGCTTTTGATTTTTAGACTACCTTCACAAAACAAGTGGCATCTCAACTGAAGAAAATGTTTTAAACCTGAACAAATGCTGTCAGCAATCCCTGAAGTCATCTTATTTAATTGCTCATGTTACAATTTTCATTGATGGCACTAAGTTAGCGTGAATGGGAACATGTTTGGGGGAGTGTAATTTGAGAGGCATGTGAGCATATCCAGATTTAGAAAGTGTGTCTTGTGTACTCTCTTTTACTGCACCCCCTGCCCAAACAATACCTGAACAGGTGTCTCAGATGCTGCAGTTTAGGAATTGTTGCACTAGCTGTGGCCATAACTAAAAACCCTGAGGTCTGCAGTGCACTCAGTAGAAGAGACTTGGACAGTCAGTCTGGAGATGTGTTACCTTGGTCATTTGGATTGAAAAATCACAGAGCAGTGTAAAGTCTGAATCAGGAAGTCTCAGTGACAGCGTCAAGCACAAAATGTGAAGGAAGAACGGAATCTAGTTAAGAGATTACTTTTTAACCCGACCTCCAACTGTAATTAAATTCTGGAGGAGAACCACACTTGTAAAAGTTGGTTTCCAGTGCTGGAAAGTTCTTAATAATTAGGAATTCATTGATCTGAAGCAAAAATAATTGTAAATTTGAAAGGGAAAATTTTGAACATTTTTGTCAAGGTGGTGAGTATCCATTACTTAATGATCCCAACTTCTGTTGCATTGCATGCATTTGAATCCAGAGTTTCTGGCGAGGTACCAGTATAGCGAAGCTTGTGAAGGAGTGCCAGACAACTTAGAGAACAATTTTCTGATTTGTGTTGCCAGAAGTTGCTGTTTAACTTTCAATAATAGTGAGTACTAATGGCCTTGCCATTAATTTTACCACAGAATTCAGGCTCACGTCTTTCTGTTGCCTGCAATTATGTTTTTTTTTAGATCCGTGTGAACTATTTTAATTCTGCTGATGACAAGGAGCGATTTGGAGAATGACAATATCATTGATTCTACTTAAAAAATACAATGCACTGTGTGAATGATTCCAGATGAAGTACAATAGCAGGTGAAGAACCCTCTTTTTGAATGATTCAACTGGGAAATTTTAGTAGAGCTTTGTTGCCAAGTGGCTGAGATTCTGATCCTTTTAACTGCCAGTTAGGATAGTGCAGTGTCACTGATAATCAGAGTGAAAAGTAATTTGTTTGTACAGTTTCTTTGTACCGAGGCAGTCATTTATTAACTGGAGACATTTTGGTGGAGTTCAGTGAGTCACATGGGAATCTGTCTGAGGTGCTTGTACGGCAACTTTGTCAAGTCTAAATGCAATGATTAATCCAATTACTTGCTTCAACCTGTTGGTTCTTTGCTGAATTACAAATGAAAAGTTCTCATTCAGCTGTTTCCTCGGTGTACCTTTTTTTTGTTAATTTGTTAACAGATTTCTTGTTCATGTAGGCATCTTAAAGAGGGTTTAAGTTACGGAAGTAATGACCAATGGGTGATGTCACTAGACCAGTATTTCAGATGTCTAGACCAACGTTCTGCGATACAGATTCAAACCTGACCACAGCAACTGATAAGAGTCTGCATTCAATTCATCAGCCTGGAATTGAAAGTTAGTCTCAGTCATGGTGACAATTAAGCTGTTGTTGATTGTTGCAAAAGGCACATCTGATTCAATAATGGCTGTTTTGGAAATCTGCCGTCCTTACCTGGTCTGGTCTACACGTGACTTCAAAGCCCCAACAGTGTAGTTGGCTCTTCACTGCTCTCTGAAATGGCCTAACAAGCCCCTCAGTTCAAGGGAAATTTGAGATGGGCAACAAGGGTTAGACAAATTGACCTAATTCCCTGAAATGCTGACACTTGTAGTGCAAGAAGCCACATAGGTTTGCTGTTTACCTGTAGATTACACCCAGCATTCTATTCCTCATGTTTGAAACATTATTGAAATGACATTAAAACCTGCAGGGAAGATCTCTTAAATTTTTAATGATGTAAACGTTCTGGTTCATTTCCAGGGAAGCTTGTCCTTCGAAAATATGAATCATTTTTCTCATTATGATACATTCTGGTTATAACAACACCATCTTGTGTTTGTACCCTACTTTAATCTAGAATAAACTCTTATTTGCTTCCCAGCGTTCTAATGTGTAAACCATTGTCACAGAAGAGGAAAGGTATTTGCAAGAGCAACTTAGTCGATGAGCTTGTTTTGAAGGAATGCAGTTAGAAGCAGAGAGCTTCCTGAAGAGAACTTTTGATCTTTTGGTCTCGACCCCGGAGGCACAGTTACCAATGTTGAGGCAAAGAGGATTGGGGATTTCAAGAGCATTGAGTGTACTTAAAATACAAGGTTTCTAGTCTGGTCAATTTCAGAAGGAACAAATCTTTCATAAAGACTCAAGTAGCAGTGCTGATTTTTTTGAGAACCGATTTGTTAGCCAATGCCAATATCTTGGACACCTGAAACAATGTTGGGAAGAAACATCGTTCACCTCCACTCCCATGGCATCCACAAAGGATTGGAAGGCTATGACTGTACACCCATAACCTCTACCCTCCCTTCAGTCTCAGAATCGGATGGAACGTGCCTGGTGACTCATCAACTCTACGTATAGCCAGCCTTACTTTACTTTTAAATATACTGAATACTTCATAAATTGATAGCCGTACAATTTCTCAACTACTTTTTGTTATGACTTTGACAACATCTGCTTTCTGCTTCCAAGAATAAATCCTCTTTCTGGGCCCGACTCAGCCCCAGCCATCTCCTTACTACCCTTTCATTTAAATATCTATAAAACATTTGGATTCCTTTTTATGTTATCTGCCACTCTGGTCTCATACTCTCCATACCTCTCATTTCCAGTTTCCATCTGTATTCCTTGGTACCCTACTCAGATTATATTCAGAAAATTGAAGGCCCATATTCTAGCGACTCAGTTTCTTTTTGTTTTGTTTTGTTGGCAGTGGGTATCACTGGCAAAGCCAACAATTCTTGCCCATCCTAATTAACCTTTAACCGGGAGGCTTGCTAGGCCGTTAGAGAGAGCAGTTAAGATTCAACCACTTTGCTGTAGGTTGAAGTCACATGTAAATCAAACCAGATTAGGATGGTAGTATTATTCCCTGAAGGACGACAGTGAACCTGATGGATCTTTAAGCAGTTGATGATACTGTATTAGGTTTAAATGAGGCTGGATTTAAATTCCAGATTTTTTTATTAGTAATTTAAATACCACCAGCTACCATAATGGGATATGAAACTGTAGCCTTGGAGTATTAGCTTGAGCTTCTGGATTACTTGTTCAGTGTTGCTACCACTTTGCCGGTGTGTCTCTAGTTCAAAGCTTTTACACCTCTCTGCAATTTCCCTACAGATCTGCTGCTCAATATCTTTTCCATCAGTTGGTGGCCTATTGCATAAACTCGTGTAATATTACCTCTTATTGTTTAACTCTAACCAAATAGATTTTATCTTAGTTCCCCCAAGTCATCCTATCCTGTAGTACTGACGTATTTCAGTACTTGCTTCTTTTCTTTCCTTTGCAATCTTTGCGAACACTTGTATCCCTGAATATTTATTACCCAGTCCTGTACACTTATAGAGCCATGACTCTTCTTATTGCGAGACATCATACTGCTATTTGGCTAAATAGTCACCAACCTTATCTAACACAATCTATGTATTTACATACCTGTTATAAATCTAATTTGGGGATCATTGCACTTCCTCTTAGGAAAGTATTGTCAGATTGTCCTGTTTATTAGTTTTTTTTAACCTACTGTGGTTTATTAGTGTCACTGTTAGTGTTTTTGCTAGTACTTGTATCTCAATTTTTTTTTTTTTTTGAGCACCTTGATTCTCCTTTTGTAATGCTGTATTCTGGCTCTCGCATCTTGTTAAGTTAGATTAAATTTTCCCAATAACATCTGCTCCTGGTCACGAGAAGGACTCGAGAAGCATCTTTGAGTTGTACAAGGCATAGGATGCGCATTCTGTGGTACTGAAGCAGCCTGTCATGCATCGGTTTGTCAGACTGGCTAAACTTAACAGCATTAAATTTAAAAAAAAAAATCAACTGATCACCATCTGAGCTTTTCTTTGATATTACTTGTGCTGATATTACTTATAGCTTTTAACTTGCACTTGCCTGGCTCTGCTAGTCAACATTCTGACTTATTTAGGAATGTGATTCTTATCATACCTGCAGTGGCCGCCTCCTTTATCCTTTTCTGGTCACTCTACTGTTCTGCCCCTGACTCTCTCGACCTCCAAGCACTCTGATCTTGTTAAAGAATGAAATTACTTCCCATTTACTTTCCTTCTGAACATTTCCTGTGTACTCCCATGATGTCAATGTTTATAGAATTGCAGAAGTGTTATAGTGCAGAAAGAGGCAATTTTGCCAGCCGTGTCTGTATGGCTGTCCAACTGAACATCATGACTTTGTGCCATTCTCCAACCTTTCCCATACCCTCGCAGACTGTTGCTGTTTAAAGAACCATTATCTAATAACCTCTTTGAAGGTCTCAATTGAACCTGCCTCCTCCATACATCCAGGCAGGGCAAATCCGACCTGAACCACTGGTGTGAATTTTTTTCTCACATCACATGTTCTTCCTTGCAAATCACTTTAAATCTGTTCCTTCTCTTTTGTTGACCCTTTTGAGTGGGAGCAGCCTCTCTTATCTGTTATATTCAGCCCTGGCATGATTTTGAATAATTGGAATAGAGGTTTCTCCACCACTGAACCTAAACTGATAGATCTGTAATTGTTGAGCTTATCCCTGCAACCTCTTTGAACAAAGGCATGAAGTTTGCAGTTCTGCATTTTTATGGCATTTCCCTGAGTCTAGGGAGGACTGAAGATTATGGTGAGTACCCCTGCAGTTTCCAGCCTTTCCCTCACCTGCTTCAGTATCCTTGGATGCATCTTGTCCACTCCCAGTGCCTTAACAAATTTAAGTTTCAAAACTAACCAATAGCTCCTTCTTTTCAGTTTTGAACGTTTCTAGTCACCTCCTTCTGTCACCATGGCCTGGGTAGCTCTACCTCCTTGATAAAGACAGGTAGAAAGTGTTCAATTAAAACCATGTCTCCTGCTTCCAAATGTAAATTGGCTTTTGGTTCTGAATCAGCCCTACTCCTTTTAATAGACAACAAAGTGTGGAGCTGGTGGAACACAGCAGGCCAGGTAGCATCAGAGGAACAGGAAAGCTGAAGTTTTGGGTCGAGACCCTTCTTCCTTTTTCTGAAGAAGAGTTCTGACCCGAAACGTCAGCTTTCCTGCTCCTCTGATGCTGCCTGGCCTGCTGTGTTCCTCCAGCTCCTCACTTTGTTATGTTCTGACTCCAGCATCTTGCTGGATCTTGCTATCTCTACTCCTTTTAAAGCTCTCCTTAATATTTATATCCTTAAGTGGATTTTGGCATTCCACCAATGTTGGCCACCAGCCTTTTCTCATAAACCTCTTTGTCTCTCTAAAAATGCATTTTCTCCTTTCCTCAGAGTCTTCTGTATTTGTCTTGGTTCTCAGTTGTGTTTTCTATCTGATGCCGGTTCTAAGCACACTTTTTTTTTTCTTGTTAATTTTAGTTTCTACCTCTTGTCATCCAGCGTGTTTTGGATGATTGTCCTTCCTTTGCCTTTGAAAGGTAGCCCATTTTTCAGTTATAGTTTTTTCTGCCAACATTTCATTCCAGTTTATCCTGCCCAGTTCTCTTCTTGCCCTACACATCACTGGGCTATTTAGGATGGCCAATCGACCTAATCTGCACATCTTTAGACTCTGGGAGGAAACTGGCACACCTGGCAGAAGCTCACGTAGTCTCAGGGAGAATGTGCAAACTCCACACAGTCACCTAAGGTTAAAATTGATGCTTAATTGAATAAAAGTGTTCCATGCTCTTTCTCCATCTCTACATCAGCCACCAAATGCTGAGTTCACAAATGTCTGTGGAAATGTTTAGTCAGAAAAGTATAACATCTTCAAAATAATAGCTTGAAGAAAGACAACATTTGATTTTCAAGCTGTATGATTGTTGTACTCCAGATGGGTTCTGCATTTCAGTGAATGAGTAGTTTAAAACTGAATTATCTGAATTATATAGATTTGAAATAGTAAGCTTGATAAAAATTTTCCTTTAAGTACGAAGTGGACACTGATGTTATGACTTGTTTTAAAGCTATAGTCTAACCTTGTAAGTAGGCCAACTTCCTTTGTGACCTATAATATTACAGACACTTTGTGAAACAGTGGTAAATACTTATTAGATGAGTACAGTAGCTTTTTAGCAGTTTTCTGATGAAGACAAGGTTAATAGGCTTTAGCAGCCTGTGTTGTTGTTAAATTTTAGCTAATAGGACAGGACTTTTTGGTATTGATGCAAAACCTAATTTTGTAGAACAGTATCTGAGAATGTAGAACTGGAACAGTTTGTGTTTGATAAACAAAACTGCAGTGTTGGTCAATGTTGCAGATGTGTTTTTTAATCCAAGGATTTTATTTTTAACTGGTCCGTGGTATGTGGGTGTCACTGGCAAGGCCAGGATTTATCGCCCATTCCTAATTATCCATGAGCAGGTGGCGGGGGTGAGCTGCAGACAGTATGTTGTGGATACTCCCACATTGCTGTTTACACAGCGAGTTCCAGGTTGTTGATCCAAGTCAGGATGGCATAGGACTTTGGGGTATTGTAGACAGTGTTAGCTCCATACTCGTGCTGCTCTTGCCCTTTTAGGGGTTGAAGTCACACTTTGTCATTTATTTTCCCCTATTTGCTGAAGTGCTAGCAGTGACCAAGACACATTTTTTGACCATAAAGTCACTCCAAAACATGGTTATTAATAGCCAAACTTCTCATGCTTAATGTAAAGCAGTAACAGGAATTGGGTACTTGTATCAATATACAATGTGTATGCAGAAGGCATAAAACAAGGAATTGTGACGTTTCTCTTAGACTACTTTCTTCTACTTCAGTGCCAGGTCTGAGTTCTGTTTTCATTTCTTAAAGCGGGAGCTTTCACTGTACTCTACTTGTAGATTTTCCTCCAGAGCATGAGCAACATTTTTATATACTGCAGATACGGGAAATTGAAATTAAAACCACTTTTTGAATTGTTGGCAACTGACTTAATTCTTTGACATCAAGGATATTGAACACAGTTCCACAGAAGTTGAAGTTTTATCTCTGAATTATTTTTCTAGATAATTACCTGTACACCATCTGTTGCTGTTTTGTTCCTAACATTTTCATGCATCCAAGGTTTCTGATATTCATCCATTTGAGGAATTTATGAAGACTTGAAGTAAACAGACACCATTGGAGGATGGTTTACAGTAGTGCATACCTGAGGGCATTGGTTTCAGCTTACACAGAAAATAAAAGACAACTAATGTGTGGAATGCGATCCTAAAAACTTGTTATTAGAAAAGCATGAAAAGCAATTTAAATTATTCAGTTGCCTTGAGGCAATGTCCTTGATGACAAACATTTTTCCCAGTAGGTTTTTTCCTTGGCCTTTTTGTTTTTTTTTTTGGACCTGTTTTCACCTTTTGAGTTCTGAATGTATGCTCCACAAGGATGTAATATAAAGGAGCCAATTTCATATTTTTTTTCAATGGCTGTGCATGCCCACAACAGTGTAAGCTTTTGCATTTCCTTCTGACTTTAATTGGTACTGATCGATTTATTAATTGGGGGTAGACATCGTCATAGTAATAATGTCATTATACTAGTAGTAAAATGCTCCGAGGAAATGTGTTCATTTCCTGCCATGGAAACTGGTGGAATTTAAGTCCAACTAATAAATCTGGAATTGAAAACTAGTCTTTGCAGTGAAGACCGTGAAATTATTTTCAATTGTCATAGTGGTCAGATAGGCGTGTTTTAAATGTAATTTTAGGGAAGGTAGTCTGTTGTCTTCAAATCCACAAACTGCGTCTGAAATAACTTGGCAAACCACTCAGTTCAAGGGCAATAGGGGATGGTCAGCAAGCGCTGGCTTTAACAATGGTGCTCACATCCCATGAAAGAATTTTTTAAAATCTGTGTTTGTCACAGCATACTCTCTTTGTTTTTATATAGGAGTCTTACCAATTTGTATGCTAGTCTTTCATGCAGAGAACAGACGTGTTATTGACTTGCAAAAAAGTTTCACTCCCTTTCTGTGCCTTTGATTTTTTTTTTCCCTTTTGGTGTTAACACATATTTGCTCTGCGTAATCTAAGAGATGCATAGACCAATACAGGAGGGGATTGATTGTGTGAAGTTGTGTATGATTCTGTGTTGGAAGTTCTAATCTATTTAAAAAAAATCTCAATGCAACATAAGGTTGTCATGCCTCAAGTACCTGAATCACATTGCTAATTGGCCATGCTCCTCAGAATTGCTAGGAATATAATCTGTGCTATTTTGACATCCCTCATGCAGCAAAGACAGTAGCTAACAAGAATAGTATGTTATCTCTCTGCCAGTTTGTGAAACTACATAAGTGATTTGTGTTTGGGTTTCACTGTTCATGTCATTACTTTGTTTCTAAACAGTGTTTGGTGAGTCCTTCACATTTAAAGGAAATCTACACCACTGATGCACAGAACACAATGACTTTAGTTATTGAGAAACAGCATTTTGTCAGAAAAGTGTAAAATGCTTCTTTTAGAAACAGCTGACGGATTTCACCATTTTTTACAAACCTGAGAGTTTTATGTGGGAATGTTAATGCTTAAATAGCAGTTCGTGTTGGTGAGTTTCTTTGTCGCCTGTGGCAAAAAGTAAATTGTGGTGTCCAAAATAGAGTTCATTCAACAAGAGAATTGTAACTTGGAATAGATGAGGGGTGTACGCTGAATCTGAATTTTCTGGACCTTTTTTTTCCTTCATAGAATCCCTACAGTGTGGAAACAGGCCCTTTGGCCCAGTAAGTCCACACCGAACCTCAGAGCATCCCCCCCAACCCACACCTTCCTGAACACTACGGGCAATTTAGCATGGCCAATCCACCTAACCTGCACATCTTTGGACTGTGGGAGGAAACCGGAGCACCCGGAGGAAACCCACGCAGACACGGGGAGAATGTGCAAACTCCACACAGACAGGTGCCCAAGGCTGGAATCGAACCCGGGTCCCTGGCGCTGTGAGGCAGCAGTGCTAACCGCAGAGCCACCATGCCGCCCTGACTCTGTGAAGAAAGCTTTCGATCTTCCCCTTTTAATTTATATGGCTATGTTAAATGTTTTGGAGATGTTTAATTGCTGAGCAAGTTGCTATTAAATCCCTGCATGTAATTGCAGTTTGGTTTTCATTGTTCATTTTGTGCCTGGAAGGGGACAGGAGGGAGAGCTGAACCTGAATTCCTAATGTAGTTTAAATGCTTATTGCTGCTATAGATTTTGGCTTGGAGAAGCCCTCAGGATGAAGAAATGGGAATTCTCTTAAATTTAGCTGTGTCTAAACAAGAAAACCCTAGTTGAGTACAGCAGTGTTTTGTGAAGATTAATATATGCAATGCTTCATTTCAAAAGATTTGACTTTAGTATTTACCAGGAGAGGAAATTGACAAAATGTCATGAGCTACACCTTCACAACTGGTAGCCAACATTTCAAATCAACACATCTTGACAATGTGGGAGATGAAGTGTATGTCACATGTTGAATTTCTGTAACTAATGCAGTCTCAGCAAGTGCCAGCAATATGTTTGTGAACTAATGTAGTTTTATGCAGCAGTGAGAATACGATGAGCTGTGCTTCACATTGGAAGGGTGGCAGAGGAGTAAGACATCTGAGATTGTGGCCTTTTTCCAGAAATTAATTACTTTTGACACATTTCCTGCAATTATTTGGCATCTTGACATTCCTTTAATTTCAAACCAGTGTCAATCAGGATCGATTGCAAAAATGTTAGCTTTGGCAATAAAAATAGTTCCAGAGATGTAAAGCTGTAAGTTTTTTTCAAACTTCAGGAAATGCAAAGAATTAGAGTCTCCAATTTTCCATTGTGCATAAAACCTGAAAACTACTACATTAGAATGTAATGCTTTTTGAAAGGTGAGAAATGTAAAATGAAAGTGTTTCTAAGTATAGAGATGGTAGTAGATGTTCGATCTTATGATTCGTGTGATCATGTGTGGGATGTAGATTTTGAGTAGATTGTCTATGTGCAATTTTTAAAGGGAGAAGAAAACTATTTGTTTTATACTCAGCTGCCATCAGCACAAGTTTAGTTTTTTTTTCTGTTTTTATGTTTTGAGGGTACAGAATTTTTACAAGGATGTTACTGAGACTTGAAGGGGTTGAGCTATAGGGAGAGGCTGAAGAGGCTGGGGCTTTTTCCCCTGGAGCATTGGAGACTGAGAGGTGACCTCTATTATAATAATCGTAAGTACGGATAGGGTGAATAACCAAGGTCTTTCTCCAGGGTAGAGGGCATAGGTTTAAGGTTGGTGGGTGGGGAGGGGGTGGGGGGGTGAAGATTTAATGGGGATCTAAGGGGCAACTTTTTCACACAGTGGGTGATTGTGTATGGAATGAGCTGCCAGAGGAAGTGGTGGAGGCTGGTACAATTACAACATTTAAAAAGCATCTGGATGGGGATATGAATCGGAAAAGTTTAAGGGGATATGGGCCAAATGCTGGCAAATGGCTCTATCGGATTGGGACGTCTGGTTGGCACAGACAAATTGGACTGAAGGGTCTCTTTCCATTCTCTGACTCTGTGACTGACTGTATGGCTCCTGCCAATTGTTACCTTGATACCACATTTTTCTCTTTGTGAACAAGTACTTAGAGCCAAAAACAAGTGTCCTTTAGTGCCGTTATGATGATGGTGTTGTTGCTGTGGGTAAACACACCAACATGTTGCCTACTGAGTTAGCAGAAATGCCCACTGTTAATCCTACTGCATGACTTGCACTGTTTTCCCTCCAATTAATATGGTATTTCTTTTAATGTTAGCAACTTACTTTTGCATGTGGCAAGAATGTAGAAAGAGCCCTGTACCTGTTTCGTACTGTAGTTCAACTTGTACGTTGGTTCTTTCTGGCTGAAAAATGACTGAAAGAACCAAACTCTGGCTTTAATATTGACTGCTGTGGGAACCCATGATTCACTTGAAAGTTGTGACTTTCATGAATGGAACCACAACTGTCAGTGAGAACTTACTGCAATCAAAGATAACAAGCATGGGGCTGGATGAACACAGCAGGTCAAGCAGCATCATAGGAGCAGGAAAACTTGACGTTTCGGGCCTAAACCCTTCTTCAGAAATGGGGGAGGGGAAGAGGGTTCTGAAATAAATAGGGAGAGAGGGGGAGGCGGATAGAGGAGAGGATAGGTGGAGAGGAGGCAGGCAAGTCGAAGAGGCGGGGATGGAGCCAGTAAAGGTGAGTGTAGGTAGGGGGGTAGGGAGGAGATAGGTCAGTCCAGGGAGGATGGACAGGTCAAGGG